>SSNQ01034045.1:105392-131102 GCA_006942095.1 Nothobranchius kuhntae
GTGTGTGTGTGTGTGTGTGTGTGTGTGTGTGTGTGTGTGTGTGTGTGTGTGTGTGTGTGCATGTGTGCGTGCGTGCGTGCGTGTGTGTGTGGGTATGTATATATGTATATAGGTGTGTGTAAATGAACATGTGTGTGGGTATACATGTTCTTATGTGTTTTTAGGTACTTTTATTCTCATTTATTGTGGTTGTTGTATGTTTTAGAGAGCGAACATCTACCGAAGACAAATTCCTTGTAAATGTAATTTTACTTGGCCAATAAATCTGAAATCTGAATCTGAAAAATTTTGCTGGGGGCTGCACTCCCCAGGGCTTTTTGACCCGAATGGGCATCCGTTGGTAAGGTCTTACTCCAACACAAAAATTCTGCTTGCTTGCAGCGATTTAGGTATCGCCAGGGAAAATACACACTGTCACTTTAATATTGTCAGCAATAAATGCAGCAAATCATAATTAGTTATTCAATAGTGAAGCAAAACTTAACTTTCATGAGCAAAAAAATCATGAAAATTATTCAATAAGTCAGGAAAAAAATGTTATTTCTGTTTTCACAGTTCTCACTTTAGTTTAAACAATTTAGAACATTGTGTTTTCATCACATTCAGCTTTTATTTTAGTAAAAATAACCTTCAGCTTCATTCATTTTATAAGAAAAGTTGTTTTGCATTGTTTGGAAGAATAATCATAGTAAAACACTAACTTGAAATGTTTTGTATTGGATACCTTTGAAAGAACATTAAATGTTCTTTAAAGGCATTCTATAGTTTTTGGAAGTATTTGTTCATTTATGAAAAAATAACTGAACATTATAAAAAACTGACATCGCTGCGTCGGGCAGGTCACAGGGTCAGAAACAGTTACTGATCCATTCTAAATAAAATACATCAAATCATTCACACAAAGTAGTTTTGTACTTCATTGTGTGAAAGTATCCGATTAGTTGTCCCTTTTTTCCTTGTGATTTTTTATAATATTGATGTACTGAAATACAGAGAAATCAACTTGTGAGTACAATGCATGTTAATAAAGTGTATATTACCATAAGCGTATTCACACATGGAAAAATATCAGCGGGAATAAATCGTAGCTCTTCGGTGCTTCAATTGTGTAAAAGTAGCTCACGGGCCAGATCTTGTGTTTGTGTCTGATGTACGAAAGGTGCTTTATGAATAAAGTTAGTTTGATGAAGAAAGATATGTCTAATACAGATGTGTTAGCCTCATTTTCCCACCAGGGGGCGTTGGTGCACCAGTTTGTCTCAACAGTTTTTCTGTGTAAAAGTCTTAATCGTACGTTTTAAGGTGAAGCTTAAGGCACTTTGTGTAATTATTTAACATACAATCTCTGAGATAATGTTTCCAATCTGTGAGTTAAAAGCTGCACTTCTGATTTAGACCCAAACAGAATCACTACATGAATGTTGTTGTTCACAGGCTATGAGCAGTCCCACTGGAATGAGCACCTCGTGCTCCTCCTCCCTGTCCTTCATCGACCCAAGACTGATCCCCATGTCGTCGCCACCGCTCAGTCCCAGTGAGTCCATTTATACACATTTTAAATGAAATACACATGGATGGATTCAGTTGTTCTCATGTCCTAAACATGAAATGATCAACATTTTTCAATATGGCCGACCCCTCTCCGTCTACTTCTGTGAAGTGAAGCTGATGGACATGTTCATGCTCAGGTGCAGCATCCTTGTGAGGTCCACTTAGGTCCTTCATCAGCTGCCGGGACCGGATAGGGGTGGCTGTAAAATTGGTCGGTCTGTTTATTCTCACCCTTTTTCCAGCATATGTCGCCAAGCAACTGCAACGTTGCTAAAAGAAGTTAAAACGAAACTTAGCAGCAAACCATGAAGAAATACGAGACCCGCACAGAATGCCTGTGCTCGGCTTCTGACCAAGTCCTCCAAACACACCCACATCACCCCGCTTCTCCTCCAGCTTCACTGGCTGCCAGTCACCTTCAGGGTTCATTTCAAGATCCTGGTTCTGGTCTATAGGGCCTTACATGGACAAGCACCATCTTACATTGGTGATCTTCTTAGTCCCTACACCCCCAGCAGGTCCCTGAGGTCCAGTGATCAAAGCCTACTGGTTGTGCAGCACCAGGCTAAAGACCAAAGGTGACAGATCATCTGCTGCTGTGGCCCCCAGACTCTGGACCTCTCCCCCCCAAGCCTGAGATCAGTGGACTCAGTGGTCTCCTTTAAGAAGAAGCTGAAGACTCACCTGTTCAGGCTTCGGTGTGACCTTCATCACCTCCCTCTCCTTATTCCGCCTTTCCAGGGATCCACTGATTTCCCTCTTTCCTATTCATTTTCTCCCTTTCCTTGCATTATTATTTTTTTCATTACAATTTTTATTTAGTTTCTCATTTTAAACATATTTTTAATAATTATTTTAAATCATTTTTCTACTTTAATTTCTTTTGTTTGTTTTTATAAAGCGCCTCGTGATTCCCATTTTGAGAGGCGCTTTATAAAGATCCTTTTTTTTCTTTCTTTCTTTCTTATGAGGTCAATTATGACGATTTATTTCTTCTGTTTTTTAATAATATATATATTTAAAGCACAAATGTGTAAAACTCTTAACAACACAACTGCTGTAAGTTAGTACCTCCATATATTAAACCTCTCCAGCTTCGTCATTGTTACAGGATCAAAACCTTCCGTTCGGCCCAAATGAATTAAGGGCCAGTTGGGACACGAATCTGGGGACAATAACAGAAAACGCGTCACATTCAGCTCCTAGCCTGGACAGTGTTGTCGCTTCACTGTGACGTGATTGTCCTTGGAGGGCTGCAGGCCCTGGACCTGGACACAGCTGAATGTCTGACCTGCACCCGGCCACCGGGTCGTAAAAACTAAAAGTTCTAGAGATGTAAAAATTAGACCAGCAGCAAAGTTAGAACTGAATGAAGGTTTAATGGGGACTTCATCAAGTTTACTTTAGTCATTCTAATTATAATTACACAGAAACTCGTTTATAACAGTTCAGTTGGATTTGTTAACATTTAACAAACAACAGCTTTAACATTTTAACTTGAGTTTTCTGACTGTTACGTGTCAGCTTGGAGGCTGAAGACAGAGTTCCTGTTTATGTTCTTTCATCATCCTCTCCGCTGTTTGTACAAGGTTAGGGTGAGAGCGTCGAACTCGTCGTGTTTTCCAGAATGAGAACAGAGAAACAGTAAGAGAAGAGTTTCTCTGTTTGTGTATTAGATGTAAGTTTGTCCTCCTGCTTGTGCAGCAGGCAGCAAAGGTGAGCCACTGAAGAGGGAGAGTCACAGGAAGGGCTCCGTGGTGAACGTGAACCCAACCAACATCCGACCTCAGAGTGACACGCCAGAGATCCGCAAGTACAAGAAGAAGTTCAACGCTGAGGTTCTGTGTGCTGGACTTTGGGGTTTGTTGTGTTTTCTCATGTTGGTTCTGTTTTCTGGTCGTTTCTTCAGCGATAGTTTTTTTAATGGGTTGGCAGAGCTGCACTTTAAGCTCAAGGAACCTGTCGGTTTGGTTCTGCAGGAGTGAACCTGCTGGTGGGGACAGAAAATGGCCTTTGGCTGCTGGATCGAAGCGGACAGGGAAAAGTCTACTCTCTCATCAGCAGACGGAGGTTTCAGCAGATGGATGTCCTGGAGGGACTCAATGTCCTCATTACAATATCAGGTAGGTCTCCTCTAACAGGATCAGCCTCACTGTTCAAAAGTAATGAACCAACTAACATGAACGGGATAGTTAGAAGGAATATGAGAGAGCTGTGTTGGTGTTGTGTTCACCATCAGCTCTGCCTTCACCCGTCTCTTCCTGTAGGAAAAAAGAACAAGCTGCGTCTGTACTACCTGTCCTGGTTAAGGAATAAGATCCTCCACAACGACCCGGAGGTGGAGAAGAGACTAGGCTGGACCTCAGTGGGGGACTTGGAGGGTTGTGTACACTATAAAGTGGGTAAGTGAACAATGAAAGGGCTTTTTGAGCCTTTTATTTTCTTTTAAACAGAACAGAAGTGAAACTAGGAGTGTTTTTCCCTTTCTCACGACTAACGTTCACAGCGCTTTCACATCTGGGCCAGCACGGACCGGACTGGGTAGCTTTTAAAGTATTCATATCTAGGTAGCCTTGTACTTTTCCACACTCAACCGGTCGGTTTTTCGTCCCACATACCGAGGAGGTCTGCTTTGGGTTGAACAGGTCCAACACACCCAATACCTGATTGGCCGACTCAGACACACACCTACCGTGAGGAGCCCACACACACACACACACACAGAAAGAGACTGAAGCTGCAGCTCTCCGCCTGTCTCTCCTTCTCACTGCCGTGAGGAGCTAAGCATCAAGCAGGGAGGCATTGGGTCCCATTTTAATGTCTTTAGTTTGACCCGACAGGGATTTGAACCTCGATCTCCCAGCCCCAGGGCGGACACTCTACCACTAAGCCACTGAGAAGGTGGGCTAGGTTCAGATATTCAGAACTCCTGATGTCTCCTAAACAGCAACAGAAGGATTTTAAGCATACAAATCCATTAAAGTCCCCGATTGAGTCTATGAGAATAGAACATGTGTGTAATCAGTCTCAGTTGTGGTTCTCCCATGTCTGATACAAGCAGCATCTATGAGAGTTTAACTCAAACCATAACTAGCACGCAGCTAGCTCCTCATGTCTGTCTGTCTGGGTTTTCAGTGAGATACGAGAAGATTAAGTTCTTGGTGATTGCTCTGAAGAACGCCGTGGAGGTCTATGCCTGGGCCCCCAAACCCTATCACAAGTTCATGGCCTTCAAGGTTGGTAACACCATGATGAATAAGAACTGAACATCCACTCAGAGCACAGAGGAGGGCATTGACCTGGTCATAAGGAGAGAAGACAGCTACGCTAGTCAATAATAGTTCAGAGGAGTGATGCGCCGATATGAAATTTTTGGGCTGATACCGATAAACTGGGATTAATGCTTCTAAAATCAGCAGATTTTGTATAGAATGAAAATTACTAAAGCTTGTGTGTTATTCTGTACACCACACACATTTAGGCTTCTGAGATGATTACCATCACTGTCACATGACTAAACAAATCCACATCACCCCCCTCACCCTCTGAAACAGATAAACAAATGGAAGCAAGATGGAAAAAGTATCAGTTGTTAATATCGGCCCAGTTGTATTTATCAGGCCGATACCGATATGTTAAAAAATGACTAACATCGGCCGATAGCGATATTGATGCTGATATATTGTGCATCCTGAGTTTAGAGGGATGCTTCAGTCATTTTCAGGTATGTTTCTGTGCAAAGGTTAAAGGTCGTTGAATTGGCGGTTCAGAAGCTTCTACAGTCTACATATTAAACATGATCTGCAGTTAGAATGGCGTTCTGACTAGTGTTAAGCAAAAGGAACAATCTTTACTTTTCTAGTTCTAGTGGGAAGTAGTACTATAAAAAATTGGCTCAACAGTTAAAGGTATCACTGCATTTCAAACACATTTTAGTAAAACTGGATTTTTTCAGACAATTCTGCTGCTAAAACAGAAGAATCTGCCCTGGACTTCAGTATTTTCACGCCCTTCTACGTGTATGATTAGTGTCATTCTGTATTTGTTAGTTTAAATCTAAACATGACTCAGGTTTAAGTCATTATTGATCAAAGTTACCAGGATCCACTTCACAAGGTGTGAAGAGACACCCCTGGTCTAGCCGTTAGCCCATCAGTCTTTGGCCTAGCTGTTAGCCCATCAGTCTTTGGCCTAACCGTTAGCCCATCAGTCTTTGGCCTAGCCGTTAGCCCATCAGTCTTTGGCCTAGCCGTTAGCCCATCAGTCTTCTCAGACTCTGCTATATAAAAACTTAACATTTCACTTTGGTTATCTTAATGACATGGCTAACATCTACTGAATGGGGCCAGCAGCCTCAACATGTTGTCATATTAGCATATCTGGGACAAAACGCTGGTCGATGTTGACCAGATGAAACCAAACAGGCTCAGTTCCACAGACACGACTCAGCCAGGCTGCAGCTTCTCAGCAGAGCGGTGTCCCGTTTATTTCTGTCCTCTGTGGCCTGAGCTACTTCCTGTTCTGCAGCAGCATGTAGCTTAACCCGCTCTCTTTAGAAACGTCCAAAAATACTCTTTGTGGAAGCGATAGCATCTCAGGGTTGTTGGTCATGAGTGAAACTGCTTCGTGTGTTCAGATGATCTGATGCTGTCAACGTGTCCTCCCAGTCCTTCAGGGCCCTGCCTCAAAAACCATTATCTGTTGACCTGACGGTGGAGGAAGGACAGAGGTTAAAGGTCATCTACGGCTCTGTGTCTGGTTTCCATGCCATCGATGTCGACTCTGGAACCCCGTATGATCTCTACCTGCCTACACATGTAAGCATCTGATACACCTCAGTGTAATAGACCTCAGTCAGATGACGTAACGCCCACCCACCTTAAATCCTGCTGTTGCTGTCAGCGTGACCCCGACACGTGAACTCTAATGCACCTGTGATGGTGCAACCACCTCTCAGCAGAAGAGGCTTTAGGTCTTTAATGCATCAAACTGCTTTTAATCTTTTTAAGGACAAATAAACTTAATAAACACGATGCTCACCTCTGCTGGCTCAGCGACGTAGGAGACAGGTTAAATGCGACATGACCGTTCAGGCTGCAGTCGCTTCCACATCAGATATGTATCTGAATCAGTTCCACGTATGAAAGTGACCTGGATCTCATTTGAAAAAATCAGATCTGTGCTGTTCAGACTGTCATAAAAAATCAGATATGGGTCGCATGTGGGGAAAAAGCGGATTTGATGCACTTTTGCCTGCAGTGTGAACGTAGCCTAAGTCTCTGAAACCATTCCTAAACATCCAGCGCAATGTGGCTGAGCAGATCCTCTCTGGAGATGGACAGGAAGATAATAGAAGGGACCATGAATATAGCATCAACAGTACTTACAATATTGTCCTTTAATTGTCTCAACTACTAGTGAAGATGCCAGAATGTTCTGTAAAAAGAGTGTAGCTCTGTAGCGTTGCATTTGGAAGTGTTCCTAAAGCGTAGGGATGTGCTGCTAATGCTTCTAGGCTATTCTTCACACGCTACGCTTCCAGAAACCATCTAGCTCAGAATTTCAGATCAGGCCAGAAAAAAAAAGTGCATCATTATCTGCAAAACCTCTGTAGCCTTAATCTATAGCATTTAGCATACTTGCTGTTTTCTGTTGAACTTGGTGTGTAAACGGGTTTGTCTCAGAGAGTTGTGCCTACATTTCCAAAAGGATCGCTCTCCAGTAAGTTATTCTGCCATAAAATAACCAAGTTAAAGTCCCATTAGCTGTCACACACACTAATGTGTTCTCCACTTCTGACCCACCCCCTGGGGGAGCGGTGAGCTGCAGCTGTGGCTGTGCTCGGGAGCTATTTGGTGGTTTAACCCCCTCAATCCAACCCCATAAAGCCGAGTGTCAAGGGAGGGAGGCATTGGGTGCCATTTTCAAAGTCTTTGGTATGACCCCACCAGGATTTGAACCCTGATCTCCCAGTCACAAAGCAGACACTGTACCACTGAGCTGGTGATGTATAATATAAATCAGCTGGGTTTCTGTTCCTAAATGAAAGCGGTACAACTGTCAGCAGCTCGCCCACTGCTGGTGGGAATAAAGACGGAGCAGGTTGTGTGTTGAGTTGTTATTCTGCTTTATGTAAAGCCCAGATGAGTCACAGATTCTGACACATCCTGGTGAATCTGTTCTAAGCAGCCTGATTAAAATACTCTGAACTCATTTACTCCTGTTTTCTGCACACATGCCATCAGTAGGTTCGGTATCTGTACGGTTCTTCTCCTCCTTAGACTCTGGAGTGGGCGGCTGGTGTCTGAACTGGATTTGATGTTTCAGGACCCTCCAGTTAGGGCGGGTAACAGAGTTAGTTTGTAGAAAATCAAATCAAGTTTTGATTTCTAACAACTGTTTCTGTGAGATGATGAACGACTTCCTGTGTGTGTGCAGCTTCCTGTGAGAAGTGGGGGAGTCAGAGGGATGGAAGGGGAGACGGGGGGAGAAGACGCTCTAAAAATACCTCCCTCCTGTCCTCCTTCTCCTGCAGTCATTACCTCTCAGAGTGTGGTTTCTGACCCGCTCTCCCTCCCGTGGAGTTTTTCTTATCCTTGGGTTTGTTAGGCGAGTAGTCACATAGCTTCCTACAACTCCGGTGCCTTCACCACTGTCTAAAACCCACTCACTTCCACTTCATTTATCACTCTGGAGGACACTTCCCCATCCTCAGCTCCTCTGTAGGTCCCATTCACACACACACACACACACACACGCACGGAGCTGAACTATGTAAGGATGCTGATCCCGAGGCAGAGGATAAAGATTGCGCTGCGCTTGTGGATGCCCGTTCTCATGCTCAGGATCGTGGTGGCTCACACTCCGGTAACGTATCAGATCACCGCCCAACTTTCTGCTTTTCTTACATTTAGCTGCAGAACTCCTTGCTTTTCTAACGATAAAGAGCTTAACTGCTTGTTTTTTATTAAATAAAAAAACGTTGACATCAGTGCAGCTGCTGACCGTCTGGTTGTGTTTATATCTAGAAACTGCAGGTGACAATGTTTTAAAACGAGAGCCGTGTGTTTATTTTTCCTTTTAGAGCTGATTCAACATGAACTCACAGTAGAATATTTCAGCTCCGACACGTTTCTGGGTCAGTTTAAAATAACTACGGCTGGTTTCACCCCGACAGAGCTCCGCTGGCACATAAACGACACTTAGAGTTTAACCTGTTGGAAGTTTCAGAGCCAGTTTACTTTATTCCGGGGGTCGGCAACCCACGGCTCTGGAGCCGTATGCGGCTCTTCCATCCATCTGATGCGGCTCTCTGTGCTTGTAAAATAATGAATGGATATTTAAATAAAAAGCTTTATATTTTTACTGCATTAATTTTACATCTGTATGCCAATTCTAAATGCAAAGATTGTCTGCGTAAACCTGAACAGTTCCAGCCCGGTCTCACTGTGAGACCGGGTTGACGCGTCACGCTTGTGCGTAATCATATGCGCTTCCTGAGCTGACGAGGGTGTGAGATTCTGAGATTCTCCTCAAACGGCTCCTGGATGTGTCGCCACATTGGAGACAGGAACAAGCACTATTCAGCCAAAGTTTCATGATCAGGGAACATTTTCTAAGTGACAAGTCTTGCTTCACTCAGAGGAATCTTCCCGCATGCGCTCTGGTTCTGCAACGCGCTCCAAGCCCCTCTCCACATCTTCAGCTCGCTGTGCACCTTATGTACGTGCTGACAGTGAGCTGCGCTGAGCAGTGTCCAGCTCAGATGTTCAGATGGGAATCTTTTCTTGAGTGATTTAGCTACATCTGCGATGTGCGTAGAATAAAATGTCAGTTCGTCTGCATGCGTCGGGGTAATTCTTTCTATTCTTTCTCCGTCAAAATAAACGGTCAAATATGGGAACTGTCCGGTCAACACAAGCCCTGCTTTTAACTGTTCTGTTTTCTTGTGAAAATTGTTGCAAAGAGATAAAATTTAACTTGATTACCACCAGAGCCAGGCGCACTGCGCCATTATCTCCGTCACTGTAAATGAGGGAAAAACAAAATGATCGGATGCTTTTCTGACCTTCCCCACCTACAAAGTTTAATTACAACAATCAAACGTGACAGAGCCTGGATTTGTATTCTGAACAGTCTAAACATGTTTTAAAAAGAAACGTATGACAAAAGTGACACCTGCTCAGTAAAACCACCAACAGGGTGAAAAATATCTAAATATTGTAGCAGAGACGGGCTACAACTTCTGGATCATCTTTATATAAATCGTTTTATTGATTATCTTTTTATGAAAGATAACTTTGACGTACACGAGCGACCGGTACCGGCTGCTGTCACCTGTTGTGAGCAGCTCTCTGCTGTCTGAGGGTAGGCCCCGCCCACAACGCCGCGGCTGCTGTGGCTCCCAGTGTTTTCTTTATTGTGGGAAACGGGTAATAATGGCTCTTTGATGGGAACAGGTTGCCGACTTCTGCTTTATTCATACAAAAATAAATTTTTATTTCATAATTAGCGACAACATTTTTTTAATTAATTCAATGTCCAATTACTTATTTTATTTTAGGTCCATGTTTCAATCAGGAACTAAAGGTCAATGTTCAGATTTTTTGCATTCAGACTTCTATGAACAACCTCAGTTTGGTGAAACTGAGACTGGTTGATGAGCTATTGGCTAGCTGCTATTGCAAAACAAAACTAGGCCTCCACAATATGTGCTATGTTATGAACTTTTACATCACCACCAGCTGCACTGTTTTTAGTTATTCCAGAGCGCCAATAGCAGCTAGCTGTAGCATTTGCTACATGGTGCTCTGCCTGCCGTAATCTTTTTGTTCCTCTTGCATGAATAAGTTAGGAATAATGTTGGATGTGTTTGTGTGTGACAGATTCAGGGCTCCATCCGTCCTCACGCTGTTATCATTTTACCGAACAAAGCTGGAACAGAGGTCCTGGTGTGCTACGAAGACGAAGGCGTCTACATTGACACATTTGGACGCATCACCAAGGATACGGTGCTGCAGTGGGGGGAGATGCCTACATCAGTCGGTAACTCTGGACCAGACACACACACACACACACACACACGTACACACACGCACGGTGTGTGTTCTCTTCAGTCCTGCTCCCAGCCATTGTCTAAAGTTCTGTGGATAAACTGTGGACCGGTGTGAGACGCAGGAGCATTTAATCTGTTCTAGATTATAGTCCTAGTGGTTTTCTGCAGAGACCAGATCTGGGACAGTTTGGGCTAAAAATAAGGTGGTTAGTGTGTGTGTGTGTGTGTGTGTGTGTGTGTGTGTGTGTGTGTGTGTGTGTGTGTGTGTGTGTGTGTGTGTGTGTGTGTGTGTGTGTGTGTGTGTGTGTGTGTGTGTGTGTGTGTGTGTGTGTGTGTGTGTGTGTGTGTGTGTGTGTGTGTGTGTGTGTGTGTGTGTGTGTGTGTGTGTGTGTGTGTGTGTGTGTGTGCGCGTGCGCGTGTGTGAGTGAGTGAGTGAGTGAGTGAGTGAGTGAGTGAGTGAGTGAGTGAGTGAGTGAGTGAGTGTAGTTGATCCGATAGATGTGTTGGTCTCCTTACGGCTGCTCTTCCTGCTCCGCTCTGTGTCTCCAGCCTACCTTCAGTCCAACCAGGTGATGGGTTGGGGAGAGAAGGCCATTGAGTTGAGGTCGGCCAACACCGGGAGCCTCGAGGGAGTCTTCATGCACAAAAAGGCCCAAAAACTCAAGTTTCTGTGTGAGAGGAACGACAAGGTACCAGTGAGAGCTGCCGTCAAAGTCTGCAGCACAAACTGAAATGTTTTTAACTGTTGAAAGGAAAACTGTTCCCTTTAATAGCGTGTATCAGGTTTTTGATACAAGACTTACAGAAATGTTACAATAAAATATCATCAGTTACTAAGATCCTCCACCAGAGGGCAGCAAACATATCAGCAGGAACGTACTAATCCTGTTACAGAGGCAGTGCTCTACCTGATATAACCATATCCATGTGGTCAATTCAGATATCATCCATCTGTCTGCAGAAGAATATGAACATTTTTCTCTATAAGTGATTGTGAAAGTCGAGGAATATCCAAGTATGTGGGTAAAGCGTAAACCTTTTCCCGTAGCTTCTGTTTGAAGAAACAGGATCGGTTGGTTAAGAGTTACATTTTCCAGTTAGTGCTTTTGTTTTTTTTCCTAATTCATGTCCGCCATGTTCTGTAGGACGTTGGTTGCTGATCTTTATGGAAACAAATTTGTTTAGGACACCTCCTGATGTCTGCTTGTTGTCGCAGGTGTTCTTTGCCTCAGTGCAGTCAGGAGGCAGCAGTCAGATCTACTTCATGACTCTCGGACAGAATTCGCTCTTCAGCTGGTGACAAGCAGACCTGTGAACTCTGGGATTGACTGGTTGGGTCTGAGAATTGGATTGGTCATGACCAATTTGAATCACCAGGAAAAAAGAAGCTGGAACCCTGAGGTTTTATTGTGACTGATCCTAAATCCCACCGCTCCATCTTCTTCTCTTCCTCCAACCCGTCGCTCTGCGTCTCCAGCTGCAGTAGCCACACCAATAGGAGCTAATCCTCACCAGGTAACTGGTTCACCTGTTTGAAATGAGAGCAGCAGGAGGCCTCAGAGCTGCTCCCATCCCAGCATCAGTGATTGACCCACACTTAGCAGGTCTGAGGATGGTCTGCTGATTTATCATCATCTGCTTTCAACAGGAAGATCACGTTCTTCGGTTTGAGGTTTTAGTTTTTAAAGAGCAAACTGCAGGTTAGAGACTCCCATGAACCAATGTTTAGAGAAACATAATAGAAACTCGTTTTAAACATTTTTTTTACACCGACATAAATTATTTAGGCTCTTAGAGTCATTTTTGTGAGAAGTTTTTTTTGGCCAAACCAAGTGACGTCAGCTGAGGGAGTCCTGTTAGCTTAATCCAGAGAATCATATGGATTATAATACGGCTCTGACACAGAGGAAATTTTAAATGTTTATAATTCTGCTTATGATGGACCAAAACCATAAAGTTATGAGTTTGCTGCTCGCCCCAGAGAGCAGAGACAAACCAGAGGGAGAAACCATCGGCCAAAGCAGAGATTGAGGAGAAGCGGCGGGGGAACAGCGGGTGAGTTAACGATGCTAGCTTAAACTCGTTTGCTAACATCACAATATAGTACAGATTACTATCATGCGCCAGACAGTTAAAAGAGTATCGGTCAGTTAATATAATATTAATACTAATGAGCGTCTGTCAGCTTTCTCATACTCATTAATATCCGTTCACATAGCATAGTTTAGCGCTTAGAGAGAGGGAGAGAGATGCCTGTCATCCAGTTCTGGAGCTCATGCGGGCTTCTGTGAGCTGGATCTGACCCAGACACCAGCGAGCCAATCCAGCTGGTATTTTTTAAAAAACTGCACTTGATCCTCTCCTGGTGGTCCAGGTGGCGGTTCTGATCCGGTTCTGACCCAGAAACCAGCTGGCCTGCTGAGCCGCGCATCTCTTCTGGTGGTTGGTTAAGACCTGGTTCTGACAGTGATCTGAGTTCCAGAAATCCACATTTAAGTTTTTTAAACCCCGCCATGGGTCTCCGGAGCCCAGCGTGGACCTCCCTGACCCGGTACCGACCGATGTGGGCTACAGGAGTCCGTGTTTTCAGCTGCACAAAACGCCCTCAGGCACGGAGATAGAGACACTGTTTCTCTTATCTGGAAACCCGTGGACTCGATGTCCAGATAGGCTGGAGTTGGTACAGCGTTCACACACTAAAGTTTATCAACATGAACACAATCCAACACTAGTAAACACATACACTGACTGGATACCATGACCTCTTTACCCTAAAACTAGCCACTCTCCACACTGAGCTGAGGCAGCGCCGAGCTTCTAACTCTCTTTGGTTACGTCAGAGGTTCACATTTAGAAAAAAGAGCCTTTTTAGAAGCTTTGCTGAGAAAGGCCACTTTTTATCAGAAAACAACTGCCATTATGTATTTTAAAATGAAATATCCACAATAAGCATTTCAAATAGTATTTTTGTACAGCATTTTATATGAATTATAAAAAATGTAACCTGCAGTTTGCTCTTTAATTTTCGTTTCTTTTTACAACAGAGCTATGACATCAGGAGGAGTAACACCACCATGTCTAGATGACTCTATGCTCCTCCATCACATTTTACCTTTTCATTACTTTTGGGGAGGGATTTATTTAAAAAAATGCCTTTACCCAGTTATCAGATCTGCACTTCCTGTTTCTAAACCCTCCAAACACGCCACTGCTCAGAACTTTAGGAAAGTTCTTGTTTTCAGTAGAAAACCAGATGAAACCAAGCAGAAGAACCTCAGACGCTGTCATAGTTGGAAATGAAGACTTCAGTGGACACTGATGTTTGTTTAGGCTCAAAATAGCGAGAAAGAAAGAGTCGTCTGTGAAGACATGTCCACACACACACACACACACACACACACACACACACACACACACAAGTGTGCACCACGCCCGACAGCCACCCAAATCACACCTCCATAGTTACAGAAGCCGCTCAATGGGGCAGTCCGTCATAAACCGCAGAAGAAGAAGCAAATGCATCCCTTTTCAAAATAAAGGACTTGAGTACCTCTGTCTGCTCTGGTCTCATAGAAATGCCCAAATCTAAAAGCTGATGCCAAAGGCATTCAGGCGGGCGCTGTTCCTGAGCCGAGGCCATCTTTGTAGTTTTTGTCAGTCGCAGCTTTCGTTCCAAGCCCACTCATGTGTCTCTACAACATAGAGCGCTGTGATTAGCTAGCTAAAATTGTTTGGGCCAATGGTAGGCCTGCTGAGGCTACAATGGAGCGTGGCTAGATCAGCCTGCAGAGCTAAATAGTTTCTCTGCTGCTACGATCGGTCTGTTGTAGGTTAGAAGATTTTAGTTGGTCTGGATAATTTGTGGGAGTTACGGGGGTTGCATCTTTCATGGGTTGTAATTTGTCACGAGCGACTAACGAAACACGTCATTACCTTTAAAAGTGATATTTAGTCCAATAAGTAATCCCAGGCTAAACACCATGAAAAAGTAAAATGATCTATGTACTCAAATTCATTCACTCAACTTTATTGAACAAATAGCAACAAAATAAGAACAACTGAAGTAATAAAAATGGTTAATTAAATAAATACATGCAAAATTCACATCTTTGAATTGTGTTAGAGTGGTTCTGTTGGTAGAGTCTGATACTGATTTTAGTGCTTAATTGGTTAAAACACAATATAGTTTGTCCAAACTGTGTTGCCGTAGTGTGATGTCATCAACAGGAGTACGGAACTTGGATTGGGACAATATGAAATTTAACTTGTAAAAAAAAATCAATGTACAAGTTTCAAGTCACAACTCTCAAAACACAAAACTCAAGTCTACAAGTACAAAACATTTTGTCCCAATTCTAGCTTGCTTCCAACAGGAATTGTCTTCGACAGGAATCCAAGACTCGTGATTGGCTGGCCAGACGAAGCCGGTCATTGATTTTTTGGGAAGGAAGCTAGAAATGGGACAAACTGTTTTGTACTTGTAGACTTGAGTTTTGTAACTGTAGACTGAGATTTGTGTTTTGAAACTTGTACATTGATTGTTTTCTGCAAGTAACAAAATGAAAGTTTCATGTTACATACCAAATGTTACGTGTTACAAAACGAGAATTACAGGCTACAAAATGAAAGTTAAAGTTACAAAGCATGTTACAGGTTACAAAGCTTGGTACAAGCTACATGTGATATTGTCCCAATCCTAGTTCCATACAGGAGCAGGGCGATAACTTTGGCTTATTTAGTCTTTTCAGACTAATATCAATCAGTCTAAATGTTTTTCTTTTATGTGTAACGCGGTAAATATGATAAACTAACAAATAAAATATATCTAGATGTAAATAAACCTAAAAGTATATAGAATGACAAAAAATAGGTTTTTGTGTTTAATTTAAAAACATCAGCAGTCTCAGCTTCATGCATATTCGTTGTGTTTCTGTGGAAAACAAGAACATTCCCAAGTGGTTATAAAAACTTCCGGAGGATTTATCTATTTATTTGGGTCTTTTCTGTCCTCTAACTCCAGTGTTAGCATTCATCTCACCACAAATCATTTTAGGGACCAAATGAAGGTTTTTATTTTGCTTGAAATGGTGTTGTGAAGATTTATGAATCCCAGTTTGTCTTTGCTGGTTTTCCTGTGTTTTGTACAGCCTGAGATGTATATATTTGCCTCAAATACACTGTTTTCTAAATGTTTTATAAACAACAAGCCATCTTTACATGTTTGTACAGAATTATAGATGTATAAATGTGAAACTCAGCCTTGGAGCAGGTTTCCTGCATGTGACCCACGGGAAGCCACCAGGGTGACTTTCTCCTGATGTGTTCCAGGTGTTTTGCACAAAAACCATCCTCTATGTTTTTCCTGCTCTGAGGTGTTGTGATCCATATTGTTGCCTGTGGTCTGGGATCAGTTTTAGTGACACTACCAGATCCAGGGTACTCTCCCGTTTCTAACAGACCTTCTTGATTTTGAATTTGTTTTTGTCTTTTCGAGGCGATGCAATGAGCTGGAGGAAAACGATGTCTGGTTATTTTTCTTTACACAATGAGCCATAAACATCAAGCCAAAGACTGAAGCTTTAATCTGTTTTAATCGTTTTTGCTTGATTTAAAAATGACTAAATATGTGAATCAGAAATATTTTAAAGCCTGTTACCCTTCCCAAACTATAGCATGGATTAATGTGCAAGCAGATGTAGATTTCACCTCTTTGCGATTTAAAGCCACTTTTTTGATATTCCAAGAGTTTATTTTGGATTAACAGAAACAAATGCATCTTTTCCTGCCCTGTCTTCTTGTTGCTAAGCATTTCACAGTTAGCTGTGTCACTAATGAGGGAGATCAGTGCATTTCCTCCCACACCTGAAGGCAAGAACGGTTTCTGTTTCAGACCTCTGGTGACGCACACCCCCTTTTTTCTGCTTCCAGAACGTTTCATCTCACTGCCACTTTCCATCGTCTCTGCATGATTTCCTCATGCAGACTAAAGTTATTTGTTTTCTTCACAACTTCGTTATCATCTGATAACCGAACTGACCAAGAACTTTCTAACAAGATGTAATAGTAATCTGTTTTCTAATCCTCACTTGTAGTTTATAGTGTTTAAAGCATCTGTGTGTGTGTGTGTGTGTGTGTGTGTGTGTGTGTGTGTGTGTGTGTGTGTGTGTGTGTGTGTGTGTGTGTGTGTGTGTGTGTGTGTGTGTGTGTGTGTGTGTGTGTGTGTGTGTGTGTGTGTGTGTGTGTGTGAGATAGACGTGTCCTTTATGGATTTGGAAGCAGTTAGTAAGAAAGAAGGGATTCAAGGAACATACTGCAGCAAAATACAAATAAAAAAATACTGAAATGGGTTAAAAAGGACAGATGTCAAAGAAAGAGACGACGCTGCTGAAGGGAGAGGTATAGTTATTTATTGATAAGGTTTGTTAGTATATTTCTACTAACCTAGATTAATAAATAGTGATGGTTAAGAGGAAGTGACAGAAACAGAATATAGTAAAGTGATTTTATTTTTATTTTTTTAAGCTTAAAGGTGCAATATGTTAGAATTAAGTAAAAATGGCATCTTGGGGTCAAATCTGGTTACTGCAATATCTTTCTCACTCCAGTTATGTGAGATTCATGACTGTTGCCAGTTATGGATCAGAACCAGAAGATTTTAGATGACAAGGAAAGACGACTCAAACTCCCTAAGTTAAGTAGATACATACATTGTTATATCCGGTATTAGCACTCTTGGGTGTTTTACAGTAGGGAGCTCTTACTACACTTACTACGGTAATGTGTCTCTGATATTTACTACGGTAATATGTCTCCGATATTACAGGAAGTGTGGTTGTTTCTCATTTTGCTGTTAGCTTGCTGGTGTAGTTCTGCACGACTCATTTAAGGAAGTAAAACGTCACGCTTGACTCATTATTCACTTCACACACACATTTCGCTGTAATAGTCAAATGTTGGTGATTGAAAACGTAGCTTGAGATATTTTTACACCGACTTTTGCTTCTAGGTTAATATTGTTAGCTCATCATTAGCCTCTAGCCTACTTTGCCCGTTATTAGAGTAAAACTGAAAAATGTTGTGGCTTCTTAAGGGTACAACAAATAAGTGCTGAGTCACTCCTGTTTCCTGGCTTCAGTTCATTAAACAACTCTGGAGCTTTTTGCCAGCAAATGTTGACACTGCAGCATTAGCTCACCAGAGCCTTGGCAAACTCACAAAGTCGCTGTAAACAGTAATTACGTCCCTCTTTTGTTTTTGCTTTTTTTTTTTGTTGTTTTTTTGAAAGGAGAAAAACCTACATCCCCCAAGCTGAGAATGAAATATGTCCCAGTAAAACCATCCTTCCGACTGTGTTGTGAACGTTTCCCTGTAGAATTCTTACATATTGCTCCTTTAAAATCTATGTGTTTATTGTTAATCATCCTGCTGACATCCAGCAGTTACAGCTTCAGTGCTGGTTTCTATGGCTGCAGCAGGAGATTTGTCTCAAATCACACATTTATTCAGCTTTTACGTGCTCATGCTGAACTTACATTTTTTTTTGTGCAACATCTTTGTTTTCTTCCTGATTAATCTTTAAAAGATTTTAAAAAGACAAGACCAAACATCTAAATGTATTTGTAAGATTTTATTCTGTTGTCAATACAAATGAATGAAAGTTCCTTTTTCAAATTGTGTTTGCACTGGATTTTCTTCTCTCTCTTTTTTTTTGAACAAAGTCTTTTTATTTTAAAATGTAAAAATATTTTTAAAGAAGGATTATCTTTATTTTTACCACATTCCTCCTGCTTTATGTTGTTTCTATGCGAAAAACACAAACGACCACAATAAACATGTTGACCAAAGAGTTGTGCTGCTGAGTGATTTCTTTAATCAGTTACTGACTAAACCCTTTTCCACCTCGGAGTCCTGGATCTGCTTTAGTATGACTGTTGATTCTGTGATGGACCAGTGACCTGTCCCAGCTGTACCCTCAGCCTCTGACTGCTGGTAAGCCTCCGTTGAACCTTCCTATTAAAATGAATGAGTGGTAGTAAAGGGGCGTGGCTTCTTTTGGGAATAAACCTTAAGGAAATGCTGTTACGTATTTCTTAGGCCCAGCAGGATTTTAAAATTGTTGGGCGATTTTTAAAACCCGAGAAATCACGGATGTACCAGTCTTGGTCATACAGCAGAGGTGTCTAGTCCTGGTCCTGGTCTGGAGCATGTTTTAGTTGTTTCACTGCTCCAACACACCTGATTCGGGTTGAACCAGCAGCTCATTAAGCTCTGCAGTATTCTGTTAATCACCTGCTGACTAAAGCCAGGTGTGTTAAAACAGGGAAACAACTAAAACGCAACATCCCGCAACGCATCAAACACTAAGAGAACGGATTTCACACGATCATTTTACCTTCAGACAGGAAGTGTCCCAAACCTCCAGAGAAAACAAACATGATGGGAGGATGCATCCTGCTTCTGTCACCTCTCTGACTGGCCACTTGTCACATTCAACAGGCAGCACGTTTGTTTATCCTCAGAAACTGGAAAGAGACAATCCAGCATGGTGACCTGCACTTGTGTAACGAGTCAGAGGACTCCAAAGTGTTTCACATCACAGTGAATCATTCATTTATTCACACACGGGTGGTGATGAACTACGTTGTGGCCACAGCTGCCCTGGAACACGCTAACTGATGCGAGGCTGCCACAAAATCTCGTTTGACCACAAGCAAGTACCAAGGAAAGAGGGTGAAGTGTCTTGCCCAAGGACACAACTGGCTTTGAACCATCAACCTAATGATTACAGGGCAAACTTCTAACCCCTGAACCATCATCACTCCATGTTTAATTTCATCATTCAGAGCGACCAGGAGATGCACTTATGCTGAGAGTTTGTACAGGATTCTCGGTATGAGAGTGTTGTTCTGGATCCATGACGACCTGTAGATTTACCCGATTCACTGACTGGTGTCGTAATTACTTGCCTGTTACTTCACTGAGTTCTTTACTGGAGTTATTTTAAGGGCAGAGCATGGGTTTGGGTATGAGCTGGACCCGTATGTAAGCTCTGGTTCTGTCAGCGTGCCCATCTTCTCCGCACTCTCAGGTTTCCTCTGACGCCTCACTGGCACCAGTTGCTGGTTTCCCGTCTCCCACCTCCTGGATCGAGCTGGATCGTCAAACCTTAACACCCAAGACACTCGTTTGGCATTTTTGTGAAATTTTTTGCTAAAAACAAAAAATGTTTTTTATTTTTGAGAAGAAATGTTGATTTCAGCTTTAGCCGCAGCTAAAGAAGTGAAGAACGTATGTTGACCAACACCTAAGTCCTCGCTATACATTTGTTATTTTCTTACGCCTCCACCAGCCCTGCTCCTCCTCAGATTCCTCCTTAGCCCCCATTCCTCTCCGATACGCACACTCCTGCTCATGAACATGTGAGCTAAAGTGTGTGTCAGCTCTCCCAGAGCAGCAAGTGTCCAATGACCAAGCCATGACAGACAGCCACACCGTCACAGAGCGGTTGTGCTTTCATAATTTAATCAGTCTCCTGTTGGATCAGTACAATCTCAGTTTGAAGTCCTGCTGGGAAAAGAGCAGACAGGTAAGGACTGTCTTCTGACTGGAGCTGAGGTGGGCCTGGTTGACACCATCACTGTTAGAAGATTAAATGCTGCAGAAATTCAGAAAAGTGAGGCTTTGCGGCTCTTGTCAGTGATTGGTGGATAAAAGAGAGGACAAGTGAAGGTAATCAATGGTGTGTTTTAATTGGTCAAAGGTTGTTTGGTTTCTGTTGTAGTTAGAAAGTAGGGAACAGCTGGAGGAACGGGGGGGTCGGTTCAGAGCTAAATTTGTGTGCTGTGTCATGTGCTCATGCACTGCATCTATCTATATATTTATCTACTCATCTATATTGATCTATCAGTCTATTTATATATTGATCTATCTATGTATCATTCTATCTATCTATTGATCTATAAATCAATCTATCACCGTGGGGTTCAGGCAGTAGCCCAATTGCAGGAAAAACAAGGCTTGGTTCTGGTTCAGGGTCTTTAATAACCAAAAATCACCACACACAGTGGGAAAAACTAATCAGAAGTCACAAACACAAAGGCACTCTGGCTCTATTAAGCAATACAGAAAAAACAACACAACTTTGAGGCCTGGAAAACAGAGGCTTAAGTAAGGGTGGTAATTGAGCAATTGCAGTCACTCCGGAGAAGCCCACAGGGGGGCAGGGCACCTGGAAGGAGCTGCAGCTGACCTGCACAAAACACAGAAACAGATTATTAGAAAACCAGTAACAGAAACCAAAACTTGAATAAAAGGCAACAACTCATAACACTATCGACCTATCTACATATCCTTCTATCTATCTATCCATCTAGATGTCCTGCATGATCGTCAATGTTGGCTTATATTAGTTTAACATAGGACAAATTTATGATTCACTTTCTTTAGTTTTTTTAATAGAAGTTACGATGAAATGCTTCCTCATATATAGCTAAAAGTGTTTTGTTTATTAAGCTAATTGTTTCTGCTGTATATCTTGTGTTTTATTTTCTACACTAATAAGAAGGAAATTTCCCCGTAATAACTCCTTGTTCTGAAGAATAATCTAAAATGTGAGACTGGCAGCTTCTTTTGAAACATACCGGAGGCACCTAGCTGTTTTCCTCAGTCTCATGTAACTTCTTTCACTTTATGAAGTTAAGCAAATAAAAAGTAAGTTGATAAGTAGATAAATACATTTCACTGTAATAATGAGTTTGGTAAAAGTAGTTTAAAATATTTGTAGAGCTAACTATTTGCTTCAAATGCACCATTAGCATTGTTAGCGCTAGTCTTCTTTACCCGATATTAGAGTAAAATATAAGGATGCCGCGGATTCTTTGCGATACAAGAAATAACTTCTGGGTTGCTCCTGTTACTGGCTAACTTACTGTCCAGAATGGATGCCGGTGCCGCAATGTTAGCTGGCGCAGATTGTAAACAAAGACCACGTCGATCTTCAGCTTTTTTTAAAGTAAGAAACCTGACAACCTCCCAGCCGACTGAGAATTAAATCTGTTTCAGTATAACCTTCCTTCCTACATAAATGAGGCATTAGACTGTTTTGTGATTATTTCACTAAAATTATCGCTCATTGTCCCTTTAATGAGCAAAATACATACTTTGTTTTGCTCTATTTTTGATCAAATAATCAAAATCTTACTAAAACATTTATTTTGAGAAGATACTCATATTTTACGTTGCACACATTCACTCTTAACGTTTTACTGCCCTGCTTGTTGTATTCATTCATGTGAATGAGGTGTTTATTTATTCTGCTTTTGCACCTCTCTGTGGATGAGAAAACAGAGCTTCTTTATAAATCCCCATTTGGTGGAGGTGTTTCCGCCATTTTGGTGCAATTTGTCCAATTTCCTTGTCAGAATATTTTGGATGAAGAATGTTTTATGAACTGAGGGAAGGATATCTGTATTGGAAGAGTGTGGACAGGGCTGTGTACAACCTACTGGGTGAGGCAACCCAGGACATACCAGCCAGATCCCATTGACAGTGTGTGTGTGTGTGTTGCTGAGGGATTCTCAGCACAAGAACAGCATGCCTGTGTGACGCTGTTGCCAGCCACTGAGCTCTGGTTGGCAGCGAGAGAAGTCAGCTGACCCGGTCGACTCTAAATTGGGCGCCCCTCACACACCAGCTGAAGAGTCAGGAGAGTCTGGACTGGCTTCAGAATAATGCATTTGAGCAAACGCTGCCCTGTGACATTTTGTTCTGTTCACCATAGACCTACTATTATGTTTACTCAGAGCAAAATGTTTTTGATTACATTTGTGAAATTAATTTAAAATATTTTTTCAACATTTTATTTTATATATTATTCACTGTTTTTACTAAAGATGTGGTTTCTTTTAGCTTTTTGACGTCCTACAAACCAGAATAGCTAGGGGAAATTTAAAACGCACGCCTCATAACATCTTACATCCTAAGATATGTGAAGGAACCCATCATACATCAGTTATGGGATGTTAAACTAGAGCTGTAAGGACATAATTAAATATGTTTTCATTCATAAAAGCAAAACCAAAAATAAATCAGAGGTTGACCGATATTGGTTTTTCTATTGGTGACACATCGGAGTCATGGTCAGCCGATCGTCAATGTCTACTGCCAGTTTTTGTGGAATGATTTTCTTTGCCAACATCCAGATGTTTTCCACTTTATTTTCATGCCTAAGCCGGGCGTTCACTGTGCGACTTTTTCACTTTTTTGACCCGATTTTCCACTCGTGCAACAATCCACAAGATCAGGGCGAGTTTTGCGCTGAGCGTCGTGTAGTATACGGGGTTACGAGAGGCGATTAACACCACGTGACCAGCTACGATCAGCAATCGTGAGCTCGCACGGACTTTTGGAGTGTTTGATATTTTGCTCGTTCCTCGTGAGAGTTGAAGCGGCGCAGCGAGTGGCTGCGACCCAAAAAGTACCAGAACCGCTCACAGCACACGCGCAATCATGCATCAACACCGCTCGCCCGCTATTTCCCTAATAACATGTGGAGTTAATGGCCTTGTTCGAGTTGAGCAGCGCCTTGCCTGGAAAACAGATGAGAGCAGACGGATGCAACGGGGGGAGTGGCTGAAAGTCGGTGTTTAAGTCGGGCAGATTTCCCTACATGTAGCTCGCGTCGTGGGTGACAACGGATGAAGATGTCGCATTAGAGTTCATACTTGTTTAATTATTTATTTTAATTCTGGTGCCTGTAAGCAGCCGAAACACATCCTCACGTGCTTGTGGATATCATATATTGTATATGAAGACATGACTGTAATAATAAGTAAAGGTTATCAGCTGTAGCTTCAGTGTGCTCATAGGAAACGTGACAAAATAACACATATCACATTCCTCTTTGTGGCCTATATACTTGTCATCATCAACGTAGCATGATTTACAGAATACATGTGACCAACTAACATTTTGTATTCTACCACCGGATGTTTGGATCAAAATGTGAACCAATCAGATCTTAGATCAGGTGAGAGCCAGGCGTTTCCCGTCATCCTCTAGGTTTTGCAGCCGATGGAGAGGAATTGCAGCGCCTTGCTCCAAAATCTGCGGCTGCCTTGATCTCACGAGGTTATTGTTGCCTACGTATGCATGACGTCAGAGCAAGTCGGCGTCAAGTCGGACACAAATCTAACCGGCATGCACTGCTCGCCGATCACCGCTGGTCTAATCTGCTTAGAACTATGGAAGTGTATGTGGAAAAAATTCATTTTATTATGCAGTAGCAGAAATGATATTTCATTTTAATCACACTGCCAAATTTGACTCATAAATAAAATTAAAAAGCAATCTTCCAAACTGCTTTTTAATTTTCTTCATCATTGCTTATTCTGTGACTTAATGAAATGTATGAAGAAAAACACATTTAAGATTTAATTTTCAAATAACACTCCAGCAAAAATGTAACAAAATTCAATTTGAAATGACAAATTTGAAAATTAAACTGCATTAGAAGAAATGCTTTTTCATTTTCACTACACAACTGCTTAGTGTCACTCACAATCAAAATGAAAAAGCATTTCTCAAAACTACTTCATAATTTTCTTCATCATTGCTTATTCTGTGACTTAATGAAAAGGATAAAGAGGAACTGATTTGTCTTTTTCATGCCCGCCCTGCATTAAGGGTGTGTCCGAATCCACGGGAAGGATGCTTGTAAGAGTGCATTTTGAGGTCGATGACTTCACAGCGCAGCAACGAGTGCTGTCCGAATTCCAAGGCTGTGTCTCAATTCAGGGTCTGCATCCTTCGAAGGACCCAGTCTACTCGGTCGACATGGGCTGGGTCCTCCGTCGGCCGAGTAGACCGGATGTTAACGGCTGTGAATTTGGACAGGCCTAGTCGCGGCGCTGTGATGAATCCGGCCGACGTAGGATGCAGACCCTGAATTGAGACACAGCCCAAGGCGNGTGGGAATGGGGCTTTATGGGCCATTCCCATCTGTACCGGGTCGGCCCGGGCCGGGTAGCGTAGGTTGTTTACATATCTGGGTGGCCTGATATTTTTCCGGGCCAACCAAGGCTCATTCTCAGCCCTCTTCTCGAGGGGGTCTGCTTCAGGCCGACCAGGACCAACACGCCCACTGCTGACAGCAAATTCACACCTTCCATTAGAGCAAGCCTCTGATTGGTGGGTAGAATCAGCCCACATGGGCTTAAGACAAGGATGTGTGGAATCAACCGGGCCAGGCTGGGGCCGACTGGGGCTACCCAGCCCGGGCCGACCCGGTACAGATGGGAATGGCCCATTACTGTCCAGAATGGATGCCGGTGCCGCAATGTTAGCCGGCGCAGATTGTAAACAAAGACCACGTCGATCTTCAGCTTTTTTGAAAGTAAGAAACCTGACAACCTCCCAGCCGACTGAGAATTAAATCTGTTTCAGTATAACCTTCCTTCCTACATAAATGAGGCATTAGACTGTTTTGTGATTATTTTACTAAAATTATCGCTCATTGTCCCTTTAATGAGCAAAATACATACTTTGTTTTGCTCTATTTTTGATCAAATAATCAAAATCTTACTAAAACATTTATTTTGAGAAGATACTCATATTTTACGTTGCACACATTCACTCTTAACGTTTTACTGCCCTGCTTGTTGTATTCATTCATGTGAATGAGGTGTTTATTTATTTTGCTTTTGCACCTCTCTGTGGATGAGATAACAGAGCTTCTTTATAAATCCCCATTTGGTGGAGGTGTTTCCGCCATTTTGGTGCAATTTGTCCAATTTCCTTGTCAGAATATTTTGGATGAAGAATGTTTTATGAACTGAGGGAAGGATATCTGTATTGGAAGAGTGTGGCCAGGGCTGTGTACAACCTACTGGGTGAGGCAACCCAGGACATACCAGCCAGATCCCATTGACAGTGTGTGTGTGTGTGTGTGTGTGTGTGTGTGTGTGTGTGTGTGTGTGTGTGTGTGTGTGTTGCTGTGGGATTCTCAGCACAAGAACAGCATGCCCGTGTGACGCTGTTGCCAGCCACTGAGCTCTGGTTGGCAGCGAGAGAAGTCAGCTGACCCGGTCGACTCTAAATTGGGCGCC
>SSNQ01034045.1:133686-214234 GCA_006942095.1 Nothobranchius kuhntae
GCCCTGGAGTGTCCTCGGGAATGGAAGCAATAAGGGCAGGAGGCATAGTGGAAGGCCTCTGTCCCAACACCTCGTCCATGGGGACAAACCAGGGCCAGGTTTCAGCAGTGGGCTTTCCGCTGACTCCCTCTCCTGACCCTGGATACTTGCAGTCCTACAGACAAAGGGAATTAGAATTACAAGGCTTTATTGTCATTTAACAACAGAGAACACTGTGGGCATAATGACATTACAGATGCTCCTTAAAGGTACTGGTTCTGGATGAGAATAGAGAGGAACAGAAGAACAAAGTCAGATTATAAATCATAGTTGATAAAACATGCAATAAACAATATTTTAATTTATCAATATGGGAGATGAAAATTGTGTTCTGTGTTTTTTTCCGCCTAAAATGAAATTAAAAACATTAAATCAGTAATGTGGTTTCTTAAAAATTAACTTAAATAAACATTAAACTTAGTTTTCGTTACTTTTGGCGTTCGTTACATGATTACATAAGATGCAAGCTCTTTTACGGTGAGTTTTTTCCTATTAGACTTTCAAGCAAGTTTACGGTGGGGTGTTAACCTTAAAACAAATGATGAGAAGCTTTATTCGCTAAATAAACACACACACACACGGGAATTATGACGGGACCACCATACAAGCTCGTTCTCGCTGATTTCAGCTTAAAATGTACTTATACAAACGACAAATGTCTATAAACAGAACCGCTTTCAGCTTAGTTTTCTACCGCTATTTTCTTTTAAAAAGCCTGCTGGGATCAAGCTAGTTTACGGTGGATTTTTCCTATTAAACATTCAAGCTGGTTTTCGGTGGGGCATGTTTTAGCCTTAAATTACATGAACAAAAACAATTTGCGGTATTAGATCTTATATAAAACACAAACCAAAAGTGCCCAAACACGTATTTTATTTTTTTGACCGCTATTTTTTAACTAACTTACATTTTAAGCTGTACTGCTGTCCCGCTCCGTCCGCCGTTGTTGCGAGTGTAGAGTCCAGCGGCCGGCGCGCAAAGCATGCTGGGATACCCTTGCTCCTGTGAGGATCCATCAGACCCATCCTCGAAATGTGGGTGGAGCGAGGACGCGTTTGAGGACGCGAGAATGAGGATACTTGGAATTCGGACAGTACTCGTCGCTGCGCTTTGACGTCATCTACCTCAAAATGCGCACTCACAAGCATCCTACCCCTGGATTCGGACACAGCCCAAGAATACCACAGAACAAGGCTATCCCAGCGTGCTTTGCGTGCCGGCTGTGGATTTTCAACAGAAAGAGAAAATGGGGAGAGCTACGAAGTTTTAAACGCAAGTTTGTTAAAAACTAGCCGTAGAAACCTAAAAAGCTTAAAGCGGTTCAGTTTATAGACATTTTTCGCTTGTATATTTGTTTTTTAAATTACATTTTAGGCAGAAATCAGCCAGAACGAGTATGTTTCGCAGGTCCCAGTTATTCCCGTGTGTGTGTGTGTGTGTGTGTGTGTGCGTGTGTGTGTGTAGCGAATTAAACTTGTCATTTGTTTTAAAGGACAATGGAGCAAAGAAGCGTTTTTATTAAGCTTAGAGGTGAAGCTGTTTACACACACAACCACAGAAGTTCTTCTGTGAAAAGTAGTTTTACATTCAGGGATTTACACAGCTGACACGTTTTAATGAAGTAAAAAGTGTGTGAAGAATAAAAGTTTTATCTTCTCATGTGGATAAATGTGTAAAAATGTGTTTATTGCCTTTTTGTCACCTGTGGTCTCTGATTTTCTCTGTAGGACTGCAGATGTCCAGGGTCAGGACACCGGAGGAGCACTTCCTGTGCTTCTTTGTGTTCTCATGGCCCTGCTTTGGCATCAAGTTCATCTAAAGATCTGAAAGTTTAAAAGCAAAAGTTAATAACTCCTCTTCATGTAAAAAACATAGAGGAGTGTGTGTGTGTGTGTGTGTGTGTGTGTGTGTGTGTGTGTGTGAGAGAGAGAGAGAGAGAGATATGAGCGGCAGCATACAAGTGAGATGTAAACATGTCCAGGACCGGTATTATATGAGGTTTAAATGCTCACATCATCAGGCTGAGGCTGGAGTCTCTGGGGCATCAGGAGGTCACAGACAGGCTCTGTCACATTGAAAGCAAGGAGGAGGTTGTTAGGACCCAAGATGCAGTAAACCCCAGACAACACGAGGCAGGAGTTGGTATAAAGTAAAAATCCTTTATTTAAGAGGAGAACCAAAAAACCAAGGGGACAAAGGCAAAAACCAAATAGCTAAAGACAAAAATCCAAAAGCTCGCCTTCTGAGCAGAGAACTGGAGACTGGAGACTGGAGACTGGAGACTGGAGACTGGAGACTGGAGACTGGAGACTGGAGACTGGAGACTGGAGACTGGAGACTGGAGACTGGAGACTGGAGACAAAACAACGCTGACCATGAAATACAATGGACCGACAACAACGCAGAGACAAGACAGGGCTTAAATAGACTGGGAGGAACAATTAGGGAAACAGGAAGCAGGTGTGTGGAGTGAGGGCTGGAGGGAAGACAGGTGACAACAATTATCTAACTGGGGAAGCAGAACCAACGGAGGGCAGATAAACACAAAACTGAACTAAAAGACTGAGGGAAGGACTCACACACACACCCAAATACACTCACACACACTGAATTGGGGAATGGACACGCACGCACAAACACTCACACGCAAACACACACACACACACACACACACACACCGAGTTGGGGAATGGACACTCACACACCCAAACAGACACAGAGCTGGGGACAAAGAGGCTGGAGCTACAACTGGAGGGGATGGGGATGATCGAATGCCTACAAACAGAAAACACATAAATGTAGAGCTGAAACGATTCCTCGAGTACCTCGAATAATTCGAGTACAAAAAATCCTCGAGTCAAATTCTCTGCCTCGAGGATTCGTTTAATTCATATTTAATTAATTCATGGCTTTGCAATCGCCCGGGGTCATGTTTCACCCGGACCGAAATAAGTGACGCACATGCCCACTGGACTGAATGCACACGCGAGTAGCGAATATAACTTAACTTTCTCTTAACAACTTGGACCCCGGTGGAGTGCGAAAAAGACAGAAAATGTCAAAGGTGTGGGACCATTTTTCACGTCGTAAGGCGGAAAACGTAGTCCAGTATAAATACTGTAAAATGGATTTAGCCTACCACAACACCACATCCTCCGTGCTGCACCACATGTAAATGTCACTTCTGCAAGCGGACTCAGAGCCTCTACAAGATAATGCTTTTTAGCCTGTTTTTCTATATATTCTGCGGACACTGTGCGACTTTTTCGTTTGTAGCACTCAGTTTCAGCTCACACCGTACATCTGGTAGCAACACGTCGGACTTAAAATGTGCTAAAAAATAGCAGTTTTTACACAATATGTCGGACTTTCTATTGTGTTATTGATGTCTGTTGTCCCTCGGGGTTTCTGCAGGAGGACACAGGTATTTATGAGTGGTGGAGGAAAACGAAAGAAAGTAAATAAATGTTTTGTGATCAGTATAATTTGACAAAACCACAGCAAACATGCTTTTGGCAATCCTTGTTATTGTGTGAGAAAAAAAAGTGTAGAAATTAAAACGGACGTGTGTTAATAGGGAAACAGCCGGCGAGCTGTTTGCGCCGTGAGCGGTTCTGGTTCTGTTTGGGCCGCAGCCGCTCGCAGCGTAAAGGTTGGTTTATCCTCCTAGTTTTTGTCTGGCTTGCAGGCTAGCAGATTCTCACACGAGGGGAAAATCGGCTCAGGTTGTTTACTTATTTTTTGCACAGGCATTTGTTTACTGTGAAGTAAAGTTGAAGTGCTGAAGTTATGCAAACTAATTTTGAATAAAACTTGAAGAATAACTGGCAATTGCTTGCTCATTTTAAGAGGTCTTTCATAATTATAACATGCTATTTGATATCAAATCAAATCACTTTTATTGTCACGTCACATGTGCAGGTACACTGGTA
Source organism: Nothobranchius kuhntae (assembly GCA_006942095.1). Taxonomy (NCBI): domain Eukaryota; kingdom Metazoa; phylum Chordata; class Actinopteri; order Cyprinodontiformes; family Nothobranchiidae; genus Nothobranchius; species Nothobranchius kuhntae. The sequence continues at coordinate 137,658 of SSNQ01034045.1, forward strand.
CAGTACATGCGAGTGAAATTCTTGTGTGCGAGCTTCACAGCAACAGAGTTGTGCAAAAATACAGTAATGTAAAAACAAGTAAAATATAAAAATGGCTAATCTAAGTATACAAATGAATAAAGTAAACAATAAGATAAGAGATATAAAATGTACAGAGGTTGGTATGTGCAAAACAGTGGCATTAATGTACAGTATGGAGCGTGTAGTGTTGGAACTTGGTGGAGCTCGCGACGAGGCAGCCATACTCTGCGCCATCTTGGCTCATCAATATATGATATAATGGTTTACAAACACAAAAGGGTAATTTATTAGAGTACTCGATTAATCGAAAAAAAAGATTCGATAGAGTACTCGATTACAAAAATATTCGATAGCTGCAGCCCTACATAAATGAGACGCAGACAAAGGACACATGAGGGCGCTATGAGACATAAGAGGGAATCTAGAGAGGGATGGAGGACACAGGAGGCACATGAAGGAGGGGGCAGATGCAGACCATGATACTCTTCAGCTCCTCTGTAGGTGGATGTAGAAGTGTGCTTTTCTGGCTAAAATGAAGAAGAATAACATCTGAAAATAACATAATGTTCATAGTACACACCTGTGGCTGTCAGTAGAGATGAGGGGTCCACCCAGATGTGATCCTTATTAAATTTACTGGAATAAATGAAAACAAATAAAGTTTTGAGACATGAGATAAAGACACGTTATGCAGCGACACTGCCCTGTGATTGACAAAGGCATATTTACATGTATGAATGTTGATGGCCTTAAATAAAATTTCATTTCTTTCACCATTAATGAACCTGAATGAACTCCTGAAAAGGCAGAACCCAAAAACGGCTCTCTTCAGCCTGTTAGCATGGGCAGCTAGTTAGCTCTCCAGTCAGAGGGAAGGGTCTGTGGCATGAGAAATATCTAATACCAGTAATATTTATGTTATTTCAGCAGCAGCACTCTTGTATCAGCTGTAATATAAGTCGGTGTTTTGGAATAAATGATTAATAAAGTCCGTTACCCTTCACAGTCAGGAGACCAAAGGCAGCAAACATGAAGCTAACGTTAGCTGGCTAAGACGTGCTGGTGGACACTTCTACAGTACAGTAATATATATTTATAAAACACAAACAACAAAAGTGCTCAAGGTACAGAACCAAATTATTTAATTAATTAGCTGCGCGTTCTCCTGCCGTCTGCCGCACACACACACACACACACACACACACACACACACACACACACACACACACACACACACACACACACACACACAAGGGACTGTCAGCTTCACAGAGTAAAACTTTATTACTAAACTTTATTAGTAAAACTGCTATGGACAAGGGAGATACATTGATGTGGAATAGTCCTTATTTTAACTGTTTAAAAAGTTAGTAGGCTAGAAGGGGAACTGCTTCTTTTCTCGTTTAAACTGAGCTTTTTAAGATCACTGTAACCCAAAATGCTTTGCAGCAACATAAATGTTGGTGGATAGAGCTGGCCCCTCCTGATTATGAGGTTGATGACATGTTGAAGATGCTGAAAAGCACTTTGAGTGGTTGGTGGGACTGGAAAAGCGTTCTATAAATAGACTTGTGTTTTAACAGCAGTTCTCTTTTTTAGTGTGAGTTTGTTGTATTTTCATAACCACATAATTGTGTTTTTTGTCAATCCGTCATCAATTTATCATCCAACTGTGTGTCCTCTTGGAGATGCCTCTCATTTTGATGGTGTTGCCACTTTTATTCAGATCATGGTGTTGGACTGGAGGTCCTACCTGAAGCTGTTGGTTTCATTTGACCAAAAACAAGAAGGAGGAGGTCATAATTTAGTATTTTGATGGAGTTTTACATATGCTCCGATGTGAATTGTGAATTTCTCTGTTGAACTGTCTGATTTCATGGGTAAGAAATTCCACATTTACAAATGTATTCATTCGATTAGCCGTTCATTCTTCACATACAGATTTGTGGATGCAAACTCGTCTTGCTGCCAAAGATTCTGAGATTCTGCAGCAGACCACTGGCACAACAGGTTCGGCAGCAGCGAGTGTTGCATCAACAGCGGCCTGCAGTCGAACTAAACACACAGATGCACCTGTTTACAGCGATTATCTGAAGGGAAAACTGGATGTGTTGTGTTTATGTGTTGATGCTGCTGTTTATACAACCTGCACAAACAAACTCATTGCAATAAAGTCAAACGGACACGTAGGAACCCAGAATGAAGGGTCAGCTAGAGCTTCTCGCTGCTGCTGCTGTATGTGTGTGTTGCTCTAATGGAGCTTGTGAGATTTATCTCAGGTCAGAGAGCTTCTGCTGTGCTCAAGACGTGTCAGGGTTTAATTTAGCCTGGAAACCTGACTCTCGGCCTTCTCCGTCAGCTCCTTCCCAAAGGCTAAGGGCAGATCGGGGAGGGGGGAGGGGGGGAGGGGGGTCTTTGGGCTGTAAAACAATAGTGTCTGAGCACACCTGTGAAACACAACATCAGTGCTGACTAAAGTGAGACGTGGTGGACACGCTGGTGCGCAGAAATCTGGACAGTCGATCCAGGTTGAGATGGCATGAATGCATCCACGTGTGTGTCCGTGTTCAGTGCATCTCTACCTGCCTCACGATTCGATCCGATTCCGATTAGGGTTGACGATTCGATTTGAGTCTGAAATGCATCACGATTCTTCACACAAAATTTTTCATTACTTAATAAAAGCAGTAGAATAGTTTTCAATTTCTTTTTTATTTCGATATCCCCGAAAAACAGAACATACATCTATTCACTATAGTGAGCAACAATTTTTAAAGTGTGCTGCCTATAATTACTTAAATAATATAGGATATAATGTTTTCGGTAGAGCAGCTTTAAGATAGAATATTACTGAACTTAAAAATAGTAAACAAATACTGTGTTAAGTGATTCTTTCACATCCAGGATCCCCAAACCGAAATTAGCCCAAACATCCGATTTAAATGTAACGGGTACATCTTTGATTACTGGTAATGTTGGCCCTGTGTCCATGTCCGCCCTTTCTGTTTTAAATTGGCGCTAGGGCAATGCTGTGCGCATGTCATTGCAACTCTGCCCCCAGAATTAGTTGTAAAACCTCAAAACTTTATTGTCCTCGCGCGTCCAGAACATAGACATAGACATAGGGAGAAAATCTCATTATGTCATGTTACTGCATCGATGCAGAATCATGCATGGCTGAATCGCGATGCATCTTAGAATCGATCATTTTTCCCACCTCTAGTGTGCAGGTGGGGGCTGGTGATGGTGGGGACTGGGCAGCAACGAGGTTTCATGTGAAGGATGAGAACCGGATAATCCTCCAGGTGGGATCATATTTCTAAATATTTCATTAGTGATGCACTGATATGAAATTTTTGGGCCGATAACGATATCCGATATCAAGATTACTGTTATGGCTGATACTGACATTAATGCTTGTAAAATCAGCTGATTTTGTATCAAATGAAAATGGATGAAAGATGGATAAAAGAAGCTACAGAGATAAGGAGACGGAGACGTGGATGTGGGACCATGAACAGAGACGATGGGGTTTACACGTTGGATCGCGCGTGGGACTGCATCATCGGAGAGGGGAGAGCGGGCAGCAGAGGGCGACAACGTCCTCTGCTGCCCGCGGATAAACGGAGTAGGCAGTGACGCCACCATCAGCGTCAGCTCTGAGGATGTTTGGCAGTCGGCAAAAGAAACTGTCAGCAAGGTAAAGAGAAACCTTATCTGTGTTTTAAAAAAGAACCAAAAATGGAATTAGAAACTAGACACAGTAAGAACGTACCAAAGCTATAAAATGAAAATGATTAAAGCTGAATTTACGTTATGTGCACACACAACACACACATTTACACTTCTGAGATGATTACAACCCGTATGAGGACTGGGGTGCAATAAATATGTACAAAACTACAGCCTATAGAAGCTCTTTTATGTAATGTCAGGAATGCAGAACTGTCAAGTACAAAGGTGGCAGGAACGGCCAATCACACGTTAGCAAGTATCATCAGAGCCAATAGATGAGCTTATGGGCGGTTCTAATGGAAAAAGGCTTCAACACAAGCATTTTTTTTTCTGCTTGGTCCTAGTGCTCAACCAGTGTCTCTTTAATATAGCAGAATATTGTTTTTGCACGGTAAAAAGTGCAGGGGACAAATGGCCTGACCTAAATATTTAGTTTATAAAATAATAATTTACCTCTTAATTAAATATTTAGTTACCAATTTGGGATCTTTAACATTTATAAATGCATGAATAACATGGTGAAAATATGACTAGTATTAAATAACTAGGAATAAACAGCTCCAACGCTGGCTTGCTGCTAACCGCTTCGTGTTTGAGCACATTTGTTTGATCATGTGACGAGCTCATTTCTTCTTCTGCGGTCGCCCGGTAAACATATTTGGCAGCGGCGCTCTGGTGGCGCAAAATATATTACACCCAGCGCAGCAGAAGGACTTGAAGCAGTTAACTGGGAAAAACTACTTTACCCGGTTACAACATTAACAGCAATTAACCAGTTAGCTATGTGCATCCCTACCACCTACCACCTCGTATCAGACTTTCTCTTTATCTGAATTTTCAAGCTTTTTGGGTCGTTAAAAATGTTGCTCTATATGTGCCCCTTTTTTAACTTTGAGCACCCGCCCCTTCAAAGGTCTGTGCACGGCCCTGTTTCTGCCTGTCTTACAAAAACTAGAAGTAACAGCGCTGCAGCTGAGGTCTGTGTCCCAGCTGCAACACATTTTCTTCCCAGCAGATGTGACTTCACTCAGCTCAGCGCCTCCCTGCCGTGGGACAGCGCAGCACTCAGCCACTCGTTGCTGCTTATTGAGGAAGTTAATGATTAGAACTACAAGCAATGAGGCTACTTTTTAATATATTCATATTAACACATTTTCTTATCCGTGTACTTCCTGAAAAAGTCCTGTTTGTGGGCAGATAAATGAAAAATTTGATGTTTTTAGCAGGTTTCTTCTGAACATTTAAGACAAATGTTTTGAGGTCAGTGTGTCAGGATTATTTTCTCTGCTCCCTGCTTCCAGTAGCTCAGGATATGGGTGATATAGTCGATATGGCCGAAAATCAATATCATGATATATTGAGGATTTCACCTCGATAACGATAAATGGACGATAAACTACAGGTAGGCGCAGAGACAAAAGTTGTCCACTAGATGGGGCTATCACGTGTGTTACTTTGAGTCACATTTTTACATGACTCCAGGTGGTACAGCATCTTAAAGGACACAAACGTAGCCAACCTACACACATCTTTTCATTTTTATTATCAAATTTATCGACATGGGAATGTGTGTGTGAATGGGTGAATGACTGATTGTATTGTGAAGCGCCTTGGGGGGTTGTAGAAGCCTAAGACGGTGCTGTACAAGTACAGACCATTTACCATTTATAATAAGCACCTAAGCAATCGCAGTCTGATAGTAAAAAGTACCACTGTATGTAACTTTGAGAGTTGTGACCCCAGCTGACCTCTCTGAGCCATGTGAATAACCAGATAGTGTTACTCTACTGAGATTTCCAGAAGTTCACGTCAGCAGAAACAGGACGGCTTTCTTGGAATACGCGGAAATGACTTTTACATTTTTAGCAAACAGAAACAGAGCTTTGCATTAACACGTTTGTTTTAACCCCCTGGCAGTAGGGGAGCAGTGGAAGATGACAATGTAGAAAACAAAAACTAAACAGAAGTTTACAAAACTAGTATTGCGTGCCTAATAAAAATGAGAATAAATGTCAATCGCATTTACAAAAGTAATTTGGTCAAAAATATATAAACACAACTCAGGTGCTGGAATATAGAAGAAAGCTGAAAATAACGACAGAGCACTATTATGTAATCAAAATGGTATTAACTTCTCAATAACACAAAATAAAACAACTCTGGGAAAACAAACAAACATACGTGGCAGGACTACATGGTAGAAGCTTCAAATTTCCGTCTCATTTTTCCCTTTTTCATTCCGAGGACGGGAAAACTTTTGCCTCGTTTAGAAAACTTCAACATCCAACTGTCATGTTGTGGGTAATGTACTTCACCCAGGACATGAAGAATCACACGAGAAGAGGTAAGTAAAAATACAAGTGTTTTATTTTAAAGGAGAAAAGAAACTAGAACTAAGGGCGCTGCTTCTGAAAACAGGAACAGGATGGAACCGGAATCTATGAAGACAAAAAAGGTGAGCGAGGCCAGAACCAGAGAACCAGGAGAATATGAATCCGTATCTGAAAGTTCTTACGGTCCGAAGCCAGGATTTGAGCGAAGGCGAACTATGAGAGGCTGGAACGGGTGAGGTGGTTCTGAGCGTGGGCAGGCAGGCAGGTGTGGAGAAAGGAGGCCAGAGGATCCTTGAATGGCGGGACATGAGACAACTCCAGGCAAGGTAGGTGGTGCAGAACAGGATACTAGGACAGGATACACAAAAATCATTAGACCAGGGTCACAGGAACCAAAGACAGATTCTAGGCTAGATGCTACCCATGTGAGAGTGTCAACCGACACTGGGGTTGAGTCACACCACTCCTTAAGTCCTCTGAACCTCCGATTAGTGGAAACTCGCAAAAGCTGTGAAGGATGCCACGCCCACCTGCAAACACAGAGCTGACACACCTCACCAGTAGGTGGAGGCAAACCGTGACACCAACGTAGTAGGCCTATTGGCCACAGTTTGCTCCTGCGGTCTCTAGCTTCCTTTGAGAGGTCCAAAGCAAACTTCAGGTCTTGGTTCTCCATCAGTTATGAGTTATAAGGATGTCTTTGCAGCTTTCCACAGGCTATTTCTGGTCCAGCAGGAGATAGACTGGATGATAATAGCTCTGGGTCTGGTGCTGTTTGGGTGCTTGGGGCTGTGATGCACGGTGTCAGTGGTATCACAAAGATGACTTTAATCTTCAGGCAGCACGTTCTGACTCATCTCAACAGCAACTTTCCATACATCCTCCTGTTCTTCTTTTATGACACCAAATAGCCTGAGGTTCCACCGTCTGGAGAATCGTTCCAGGTCTGTGACTCTCTGCTGGTTTGTATCCATGCGACCTTCCTCTTTGGAGATTTGCTACTCCAAAGAGCCAACTCTACCTTTTAAAGTTTTTACCTCCTCAAAAGCAAAGTTCACAGTCTTTCTAATATCGGCAATCTGTAGATTTTTTCATTTATTTGTTTTGATAAAGTTTCAATAACATCCACGTTACCTTCCTTGGAAGGCATCTCTTTCTTTGGCTTCGGAGATTGGCTGGGTGTGATGGGTAGTGGACCTCTTCCCTCAATTCCTCCATTTGCCATTGGGGCAGCAGTAGCTCAGGTGGTAGAGCGGGCTGCCTCATGATCGGAGGGTCATGGGTTCGATTCCAGCTCCCGCCATCCTGCTGTTGTGTCCTTGGGCAAGACACTTCACCCAACTTGCCTGTGTTAGTGGTGGTCGGAGGGGCCGACGGCGCCAAATGGCAGCCTCGCCTCTGTCAGACCTCCCCAGGGCGGCTGCGGCTACAAGTACCTTAACATCACTAGCAGTGTGTGAATGTGAGAGTGTGTGAAAGCGTCTTTGGGTGTCTAGAAAAGCGCTATATAAGTTCAATGCATTATTATTATTATTATTATTATTTTTGGGAGAGGAAGTGAAACAGCTGAATAATAGGCCATTTGTCAATCAGTGAGTGGCAGCTGGTGAAATGTTTTTTGGGAGGGGTGCATTTATGCCGTCTGTTTTCAGAGGCGCTAACCACACGTCACCACTAGGGTAGCCCGGGGGTGAGACTGGATGCAGAACTCAGACTGGAATCTCACATTAATATGGTTGTAAGAACCTGCTTCTTTGACTTGCGACGGCTGGCTAAAGCCAAGCCCGTGTTGTCCTGAGCACATCTGGAGTCAGTGCTCCAAGCAAATGTTTTTTCTAGGCTCGACTGTTGTAGGCAGTAATGAATCGTCTCCAGTTAGTTCAGAGCTCGGCAGCCAGGTTTCTGACGGGGACGAGGAAATCAGCACATATTACTCCTGCGCTGACATTGTTACACTAGCTTCCTGTGGTCTTTTGGGCAAAATTTACGGTGCTTTGCTTTGTCTTCCGGTCTCTATATGGTGGTGCTCCACCATACTTGCCAGCATTATTAACACGTCACACCCCTTCACAATCTCTACGCTTGGCTGAGCTGGAGTTCCTCACTCCCGATACAGATCTAGAGGAGATCGGGCTCTCTCGGTCTTGGCTCTATCCTTCTGGAATGAGCTGCCACTTAGCATCAAACAGTCACCCTCACCGCATGTCTTCAAGAGTCGCTTGAAGACTCGTTTTTGTCGTTTGGCTTACATGTGACTTGGTTTTATGTTTCTTATCCTTCTTTTATGTGTATATATATATATATATATATATATATATATATATATATATATATATATATATATATGTGTGTATACGTGTGTGTGTATATATTCTATCCTGCTTTTATGTTTGTTGTGGTTTTTAGGACTTTGTATCTCTGTTATTATTTTAATCTATGTTATGTTCAGCGCCTTGGGCTTCCACAGAGGCAGTGGAAGTCGCTCTATAAATAATGATTGATTGATTGATTGATTGATTGATTGATTGATTGATTGATAGGAGACACCAAATCACCATTTTTATGATAAAATCCACGTTTTCTACCCCAACACCCAAGGACGCTAAATCAAAATGCTGAAATAAAAAGCTAAATGTACATATCGAGAAAAACACAGTATATGATTCTTTCCACAGAAGCAGCCGTATAAATTAAAGCCCAGACTACAAGCACCATTACTCCACCTGCTAAACTCATGAAATCAAAAGCATAAATTCAGTCTTACCTTTGCTGGTTTATGGTCATAATAATCTGTGTTATAGTAAAAAAATAAATAAAATCACTTTGTTTGTGTAATCCAATGTCCTAACGTCACACTGAGCTGATTCCTGACTGTCGGGATTTTTTCTACCTGCTGAGTGTTTGTGTTTGCAAGTCTCTGATGCCAGATTCCATCATTTTCCAGTTCTTCATAATAAAAAAACTCCATGAGGTGACATAACTGTGCTGCACTGAAAATAAATGTAAAAACAAAGACCATGAAAAAAACATATTTTATGAATTTATTTGGTGTTTTCCTCATATTCAATTAACATTCTGGGTTTTTTACATTGCAAACTGTGATTACAGTAATTTTGCCTGTGAAAAATGCATCTACCTTAATATCACTTTGTTCTGTCATTAGGGCTGCAACAAACGATTATTTGGATAATCGATGAATCGGATGGGGTCTCGACACGATTAATCGATTAATCTGATTACATGGGGAAATTTTTAAAAACTTCTAGGGAAACGTTATTTCTCTCCTTCCTTCACTTTATTTAACACAACATTATTAGAAAACAGTTCAATAGCAGAAAAACAACATGCCATCACCTAAATTGTCTTATAAGGTGTATAGACAGAGACCCTAAGCTACATCTATCTGTGACCTAAAATGCTTGGTCCAAGTTAAACAGCTTAAGGGGAATTCTCATCTGTTTTGTTTGATCTCATCTGTTGATATTTATTATAACTGGGGATGTCAAACAACTAATTTTTAAATGTAATTAAACATTGGCTGTGAATTAATCAAAATTGATCACTATTTCCAAAAATGACTGAAAAAATACCAAATAAAACAAAAGTAAATGAATGCCATCCTCCTTGTGATGATGCCCTGGGCAACTGCCATAAAGTCACATCAAGAAATGCTGCTGATCATTCCAATGATCCCAAATAGACTCACATTAGGCCACATGAAAGCAACTGAACCCAAAAATATATTAACCAGTATATAACTGCACTCTCACACAACACGCCTGCAGCAACAGTTAGGACTCCTCCCTCCCTTTTAAAAGCGTTTTTGCTTCTGAGGACATTGTGGTTGTAAAACCACATGCTAGTAGTCTGGCCCCGGTGTGATCAACCAGTTTCTGCGGGAATGTGACGGCAGAACCAGGGCCAGATTAATACTTTGTTGTACCCTGGGCAACAATATTCAAGGGCTCCATCATCACAACCCGAGGATCACCATAATGTGGTCACATACAGAATATTTTACTGTAATATGCAGTAAATATACTCAATACTTGAATGCCTGACAACACGTAACCCGCCCAGAGTAACCTTGAGACAGCATGTCTGATAATTTAGTTTTTCATCTGATAATATTAGAACATGTCAGTAATGTCCGAGGGGCTTTTATAAACACTGTATAACCAATACTCCTGGAGAGGGTACGAAGTACACAGAGGCTTCTGGGGAGCCCAGTTATGGGGGGGTGGGGGGTGGGGGGGGGGGGCATTTTGCCTTGGCCCCCAAAATGTCTTGAAACGGCCCTGGGTGTGTGACTGAGTTTTGAAGGTGATCTGAATTGTATCAGATGTATAAATGTGACATGTGTATAACTTATTGTTTTTTACTGGTAAAAACGTGTAGTGGAGATAAATCTACCTACATTTTACTTTTCAACACTTTGTTTTGTTTTCTTGTTTTTATTTAACTATTTCCTGTCCTGTCTGTCTCTCATCTCCCTGCATCTCCTCTTAATTCTCCAGAAAAACTGCTGCCTGGATTCTTACCTTTTCACCTCATCAGTTACTTTTGAGCAGATCAAAGGGATCTCCTGACCGCAAAGCAGAGAGCGCGTTTTCGATGCTGCGTGAGGTGACATCACCACAGCACAGGTGATGAGCTCCGCAGTAGCGCGCTTCAGGCACAAATAAGACAGAAAATAGAGAACATGTGCAGACATGAACGATCGTGTGCTAATTATAGTTTTTTGGTTGCGCCACTTTGAGAATGGACCGTGCGCTGGAATCAGCTGCCTGGATCGCTGCGCAACAATGCGCTGTGCCGCTCTCAGCTCAAAAGAGTCCAAAAATGATATAATATAGAAAACTTTTTTCCGGCTCCCCTGGATGTGTAGGATATACAGCTCCCCCATAATTCGATCCCTGCTCCTGGATGAAAAGCCGGACATTTTCATCAATACAAGAACCAGCAGTCCGGACGCCCCGGACAGAGAGTGAAAAGTGGACATGTCCGGGGAAAACGGAACGTACGGTCACCATAGTCCTCATAAAGCGGGAAATTATAGATACAGTATTTTGCTCGTGCCCTGGGCCCTTTAGAGTTCGTGGGCCCTGGGCAATTAATCCGGCCTTGGGCGGAACCGGTTTGCAGCAGCGCAAGTCTGCGGCTCTCCCTCGCGCTGATCTGACTTGCTCTGGTCTGGAAGAGTTGTGCGACACAACGAATCGATGACGCAATTCATTGCCAACACTTTTAGTAATCGATTTTCATCGAATGTATCGATTCGTTGTTGCAGCCCTATCTGTCATATCGTATCAAATCATGCTTCTAAATCTGACTGACTGTGTGTGTGTGCAGGGCCTCTGTAGCTGCCCGTGAGAACGCCTGAAACATGGCTGAGTAAGTTAAACACCCAAACTCATGAACAGAAAACCAGTTAGTAGATATTTTTATGTCATTCTGTCCCAACACACAGGGTCCAGAGGATGCAGAAGAAGACCAGCACCATGTCTCTGACCATCTCCTCATCCTCTTCTGCATCCTCCTCTCGGGAACGCTCTGTGTGCTCCTCCTCCTCATCATCATCACTGACTCAGAAACACTCTAGCCTGGTGCAGCCGCTCTGCATCAGCCCACAGAGGGTAAATACTTTCATCATCAGTAGTGTGCTCTCACTCACTCGATGCATCATTGACCGTGTAAACAGTTCTACGTGGCTCTCAGGCAAATCCAGACAGTAGATGAATTTAATGATGTTTGCTGTGTTCAGACTCAGAGTCCTCTCTACAATCAGCAGTATTTAGGAAACGGCGTGACCCCCACCTTTGTCAAGGTAGAAAGACGTCTCCTTCTGTAAATCTCAACAGTTTCTGTATGAATCTGTTCGGACATGAGTTATGGTTCCTAACCTTCATCTTCCTCATCCTCTCCCAGTGCCTCCACGATGTGTCAGCAGTGAAGGGTCAGCTGGTGGTCCTGGAGTGCAGACTGAGGGGGACTCCTCCACTGCAGGTCATGTGGTATCGGGAGGATGAACAAATACTGGATTCAGATGATTTCAGGATACTGCGCAAGAGTGAGTGTGTTTGGCTGGTAGAGGGAGGTCTATTATAAACTGAAAAACCTCAGTTTGGAAAAATGGAGATTAATTCTGACTGCTGAACTAACAGCTAGTCTTATGATGTGTCCAAACCCAGGAGCTGCACCCTTCCACTGCCAGGTTGTAGGGGTTAGGTTGAATATGTCACAGCAAAGCAACGAGGCTGTCCAAACACCTAAGGCTACTCAGCAAATGTGTTCTTATCGTCCTCAAAATTCAAGGACTCATCATGAAGTTTATACGTCTCCATAAGCTCAGTTGCAGAGTAGTGCACACGCATTGACGGAGACACTTTACTTTCAGACTTCGTGGCCTGGGGAGTGTTGCAAATCAATTCCTCGTTAGGACAACAGAGGGCGTTGCTGTTTCCACCATTACAGTCACGTTTCCGGTCCATAACAGTGTATTTACTATTGTGTGTTTATATTCTGTTCATGTATTACAGAGACTTTTTAACACGGGCACATTTGTCCCACATTCTCCTGCACCTCATCATGCGGTCGCCACCTCTAAACCCATGTCTCCCGTCATTTCCATCCACAAATAAATTGCTTGTGGCGTATCTTTGTCCTCATTCAGCCACGTGTGTATATAAGTGTTTAAATCTCCAGACTTCTTCTGCAAGACAATCTCTGATCTGCTCTATGTCTGTCACCAGAAATCTTCAACCCTCTTTGTTTGTTTGTTTTGTTTGTGGTCAAAAATAACAAGTAAAAACAAGTTCTTATGGTTCCTGTTTTACTTCATGTGTTGCATCTAAGTTTGGTTTGAACTTTCGTTTTGAGCCGCTGTGGTTAATAGATGATAGGACATTCGCTGAGGAACAGGTGGGAATAAAAATGAAGGCTAGGCCGCTCACTTCTGGTCTTAGCGGTGGACAAAGGAACTGGTCTAAGTGGACCAGGTCTTAACAAGGATGCTGCCCCTGAATGTGGCCAGTGTTGCTATTTTTAGGGAGTTTTTAGTTCACTCTAGCTATTCTTTTTCAAAAAAAGCTAAAAGCAACAAATGTTCTGGTGTTTTTGGAGACTTCTCAACGACCACTCACGAATGACTCATTCCTTCCTCCAGCTGTAGTCAGAGCAGCACCCCTCTGAGTCCACATCGCAAAGGAATAACAAACGCATGAAGCTGCTTCTGGCCAGGCCTGGCCTGGTTCACAGTCAACCTTAAGGAGGACGGTTAAAATTGTGATGTTTAAAAAAAGAACCAACAGCTTAAAGTTCATTTGAAGTTTCAAACTTATTTTGTGTGATTTCCTTTTTACTACATTTAATCTCTTCCATAATGTTTTTCTTTTCTCTCATGGTGTCTATTACAAATATAGGGCTTCCACACTAGCACCAGTACTACTCCGCCTAGATACGGTAGGGAGTGTTCACATCTGCAAAGCCTGGATTTTTTCCGGTCGTTTGTTCAGCCCTCTTCCCAAGGCGAGCTGCTTCGGGCTGAAATGGACCAACACACCCACTGCCAACTGTCTGGAAAACTCAAATTCACGCCTGCCATTAGGGGGAGTTTCAGATTGGCAGACGAATAGAATAAGCCAGCAGGGGCTTCCCGCATGCTCGATTCATTATCATTCTGGTTACTGGTGAGGAAACGCCTCTGACTGAAGCCGTCTTTTTTTTCACCGCTGCCAGGCTTGAGCTGCGCCAGGAAAGACACAGCCGAGCAGTATGGAATATCAGAGTCAGGGTTTCCAAAAGCAACATTGCCCTAACCCTTTGTTTAATTTAAGGTAGACACCACAGACTTTTCTGCACATCTTTAGCCCCGCCCACACGCTCGGAGATGCACTCGTGACATCACTGATGTCTTTGCACTAATTTTACACGCCATTTTTGGAGACCATCCATATGCACAGTCCCATCTGCATTCCTAAGGATGTGTGTAATCACTGGGTTGACACCATGGATGTTGTGGGATTGTTGGTCTCTAAAAACCACTAAAAGAACCCTAAAATCAAGAACCTCAGGGGTGGTGGTCCCTTTATTAACAAAGGGAACCAGATAAATCCCACTCCTCAGCCTCCCAGGAATGGTACTGGAGAGAGCAATGTGGTTTTCATCCTAGCCGTGGAACGGTGAAACAGCTCTTCTGGAGTTGTAAACGCAGTGGTATCTACAAACTCAGTGATCAGGTTTTTAAAGAATGTACTCGTGGGATCATTTACGTAAAAATGACGGTTAAGATTACCATATGTAAGTAAGTGGTCAAGAATTTCGTTATCAGCTTTGTGTTGGACACACCGGTGATCATCACAGACTGTGATATATCTATGCCGGAAAGGGCAACTAAATCCATTGTTGATTTTCAGCAAAAATAAAGTAAATAACAACAGAAAAATTGTATGTATGACCACAAAATATTCACATGCAAAGGCTCCTGGCTGGCTCGCCACTTGTAACACGTTAAAGGACCAGGTCTCCTGACTGCAACTTCACAGACAGTGAGCTATCAGAAGTAGTTTCGACTGTGGAGCCTGAGTGTGTGAATAAAACACAGGAACCCAAAATAGAGCTCAAAATATATATATTATGCATGGTATGAAAAATATATAGACAGATGTACAAAAACTATAACCACATGCAACACAGACAAAAATAATGGTGACAATACAAAACAGCTTATTAAATCCCAAAAGGAGGTGGGATGAGGTTTAGTCCAGTATGAGTTCAACTTAGGTGCATGGGCCTGGGATAGGTCATGTGTTAACCATTTTTAGTCCAAAGGTTTGCAAATCCTACCGCAATACTGCGGTGGTCGGGTGGCTCGCCATCCCGCGCTGATCAGGGCTGATCACGGGGAAAAAAAAACCTGACCGTTGAGTCGATTGTGAGGTGGTGTATAAATGAATGAATCGGCCGGGTTATTGCACGCTGTCAGTTAGTATGCCGTGTAAAATCTGTCAATATCTGACAAGTACGCCAACCACAGGGAAAACAGCAGCCAGGTAAACAGGGAAGAGGCAGCTGATTTACCCGGAACTTATACAGGGTTCGTTCCCGCCACAATAAAAGGATTGGCGGAAATGGGGTCAGAAGTTATTGTTGTTACACTAGGGTATAGAACGTGATCTTAAATTTACTCAAACAAATATATATGTTTGTTTTACAGAGGCCAGCTCTGCCTCGGTGCCTGGTGAGTAATAAACACTGACTGAGTCAAGTACAGCGGTAGAAGGAGGAAATGTTTTCTCTAAGCCATTCGGAGGAAGGATTTCTGTGACCTTGATGCAGCTGTGTTCATCTGGACAGAGGAGCTGTGTACGCTGGTGATCACCGAGGCTTTCCCTGAGGATTCAGGCCTGTTCAAATGTGTCGTCATCAACTCTTTCGGCACAGTCTCCTGCTCTGCCATGCTGGAGGTTTACAACGGTATGATATACATTTACTGCCCGTCTTCGCCTACATCATCCATGTTCATGCTTTGAATCCTGCCTCCATGTAGACCTGGAGGAGCAGCTGAACGTCGAGGCCATCCACCAGCAGGAAGCGGTTTGTCACAGACAAGAAGAGGCAAAACTCCATGAAGGAACTTCTTCTCCCAGGAGTGAGGACATTCCTCCTGTGCTGCCTGACTGTGTGAACCTTCCTCCTCCAGAGTGGCCTGAGAGCCCATTAGAAGACAACATCCCAGTAGCAGAGTGAGTGATTCAGGTCCAGCTGGCATTTACAAACATGAAATCGCTCAGATGCATAAAAAATTTTTTGTAAACCAGAAAATGAATATATTATTATTACGGCTGGGCGGTATGGAAAAATTTTCATATTGCGGTTTTTCTATAAGTCATATGGGTATGGCGTTATTTGTTTTCCATTTGACACTCCAGGTGTTGCCATGGGAACAAGCAAACACTGCGCCAGTCTGAATCAAAATGTGTCGGCTACAGAGGTGCTGTTTCCTGGGCTACATCTGTTAGCAAGACATCAGAGTAATGAAAACGTTTAGAATAAGAACCTTACTGTGCTAGGCTAGCCTGGCAAATCATCCAGTATATGAGAAAATATAATCTTGCCATGACCCATAGACAGAGCTCAGTTTTGGGGCAGAATTTACAGTTGTCTTTCAAACTGTGTCTGCATGCTATTGGAGAACGAACAATGTGACTTACTTACTGCTATGGATGTCAGTCAACGGGGAAGTCCACCAATACACTGTCATAGAAGACGCAAATACATCTTTTTTTCTAAATGAAGTATTTAAGTACCTCTATCTGCTCTTGACTCAAAGAAAAGCCCAAGTATATATAGTTCAAAGTTGATGCCAAAGCCGTTTCAAATGAGTTGCTGCCATCTTTGTCAACAGAGTGATAGAAAGCTGCGATTGGCAAGACACAAAACTGATCAGGCCAATGGTGGACGTGCTGAGGCTCTAAGAGAGCATGGTTACACCGTCGACATATATACTGGACAATTCATGTCCATAGGCTCCAATTATAAGGTTTGGTGCCAAAATGGGAGGTGGCCACCACCGCCATTTTGATCGTGTCACAGGTTCCGTCAAACCCAGACAAGTCCAAAAAAAGGGAAAAGAGGTGGAACTGAGGGTGGGGCTGTAAGGCTGGGATAAAATGATGACACCCGTCGAACTGAAGCAATGTAGCTACAAGCTAACCTAAAGCTAACGCGGAGGTGGGAGCTAAGCTAACGGAGGTAGCTACCTAACTGCAACCGGAGTTAACTGTGCACAACACCGGAGCTTCTCAGTCAGATATACGCCGGGCTGACCGCTGGGTAAAACCGGGTGGAACATAGAGGTCTTCTGAGAGCTCCACAAGCCGGCAGCCATGCAGCAGACAGGTGCTGCGATCAGAGATGCGTTGAGCTGCAGCTGAAGGGAGGGAGACCATACCGATAGTCGGAATCCAGCTCCACCAACATGTCATATTTCAACCCATTTTCTAAAGTGCAGCATTATGTTAAATGCACTGGGTTTTACCCTATTACATTTAAATTTCATGGTTAAACAGTACATGTTAAAATCTAAGCTCAGCTAGTGCAAGAGCGGCAATGACCTAAAATACATAAATATAATTTTACTTACTGAAAAATGGACGCTCTATTAGTGCAATTAATACCACAGCAAGTCATTTTGTCCAACAAACGGCACAACTAATGGTCTAAGGTGAGAGACTGAAACTGGCGGAACAGCTTCAAGGCAAGACCGAGGCTCAGGCTGAGGCCTTTCCCTGGAGCTAGCTCTGCGGTCACGTGGGTCTGATGCTCATTAATTATACAGAATTTTAGGCTTTTAATACACTTAAACAGAAGAGTGACAAAAATTCACCCCCCTCAGAGTTGTCATGAGAGTAAACTAGATCTATTAAACCTAAAACATGTTTTGGTACCAGGCTGTAAACATGTTTATTTCTGCTGTGAAATTGGTATTTTTAACATGGGAGTCAATGAGGATTTGCTCGCTTGTGACACCAGTGGATGAGGGTGGAACGGCAATTTTTTTCACTTCCGTGTTGGCTTCATTTTCAGACCCGAATTATGGGGGCTTGGGTTAGACAGACTAGAGCTCTGCACTGAAGCCCTAGGCCCTGGGTCGGGTCGGCCCGACGGCCCTCGGGCCAACGACTGTGTAATTACCTCGGACACGGGCCGGGCGCCTTTATTTTTAATCAAATTCATAAAAAATATTGAAATACTTAAACCAGGGGTCGGCAACTTGTTCCCATCAAAGAGCCATTATTACCCGTTTCCCACAGTAAAGAAAACACTGGGAGCCACAGCAGCTGCGATGTTGTGGGCGGGGCCTACCCTCACACAGCAGAGAGCTGCTCACAACAGGTGACAGCAGCCGGTACCGGTCGCTCGTGTACGTCAAAGTTATCTTTCATAAAAAGATAATAAAACGATTTATATAAAGTGGATCCAGAAGTTGTAGCCCGTCTCTGCCTACAATATTTTGATATTTTTCACCCTGTCGGTGGTTTTACTGAGCAGGTGCCACTTTTGTCATACGTTTCTTTTTAAAACATGTTTAGACTGTTCAGAATACAAATCCAGGCTCTGTCACGTTTGATTGTTGTAATTAAACTTTGTAGGTGGGGAAGGTCAGAAAAGGATCCGATCAATTTGTTTTTCCCTCATTTACAGTGACGGAGATAACGGCGCAGTGTGCCTGGCTCTGGTGTTGATCAAGTTTAATTTGATCTATTTTCACAAGAAAACAGAACAGTTAAAAGCAGGGCTTGTGTTGTGCTGACCGGACAGTTCCTGTATTTGACAATTTATTTTGACGGAGAAAGAATAGAAAGAATTACCCCGACGCATGCAGACGAACTGACACTTTATTCTACACACATCGCAGAAGTAGCTAAATCGCTCAAGAAAGAATTCCCATCTGAACATCTGAGCTGGACACTGCTCAGCGCAGCTCACTGTCAGCGTGTACTACATAAGGTCCACAGCGAGCTGAAGATGTGGAGAGGGGCTTGGAGCACGTCGCAGAACCAGAGCGCATGCGGGAAGATTCCTCCGACTGAATTCAGTCGGAGGAATCTTCCCGCTGATCTGAATCTGATGCGGCTCTCTGTGCTTGTAAAATAATGAATGGATATTTAAATAAAATGCTTTATATTTTACTGAATCAATTTTATATGTGTAAGTCAATTCTATGTAAAGATTGTCTGCGTAAACCTGAACAGGCCCAACCCAGTCTTACTGTGAGACCGGGTTGATGGGTCACGCTTGTGCATAATCATAGGCGCTTTCTGGGCTTCTCCTCAGACGGCTCCTGGATGTGTCGCCACATTGGAGACAGGAACAAGCAATATTCAGCCAAAGTTTCATAATCAGGGAACATTTTCTAAGTGACAAGTCTCTCTGAGAGACCGGGTTATGGAAAACACTCGCTTCAGTGGGAGGAATCTTCCCACATGCGCTCTGGTTCTGCGACACGCTCCAAGCCAATCTCCACATCTTCAGCTCGCTGTGCACATATGCGCTGACAGCGAGCTGTGCTGAGCAGTGTCCAGCTCAGATGTTCAGATGGGAATCTTTTCTTGGGTGATTTAGCAACATCTGTGATGTGTGTAGAATAAAATGTCAGTTCGTCTGCATGCGTCGGGGTAATTCTTTCTATTCTTTCTCCGTCAAAATAAACGGTCAAATACGGGAACTATCCGGTCAACACAAGCCCTGCTTTTAACTGTTCTGTTTTCTTGTGAAAATTGTTGGAAAGAGATAAAATTTAACTTGATTACCACCAGAGCCAGTGCGCCGTCATCTCCGTGAGGGTAAATGAGGGAAAAACAAATTGATCGGATCCTGCACGTCTTTTAACACATTGGTCAGGATTGACGCACTTTGTTTTCATTTAGTTGGTTAAAAAAAAGTCGGGCTCGGGCTCGGGTCGGGCCAGAGAATCCTGAAAACCTTTTCGGACCGGGTCGGGCTCGGGCTCCACCCCCTCGGGCCGGGCCGGACACGGGCTCAGATTTTAGGCCCGTGCAGGGCTCTAAGACAGACCTCCAGCGCAACTTTTTTGCCTTTGCTATCTGTCTAGATTTCTAGGCTA
Source organism: Nothobranchius kuhntae (assembly GCA_006942095.1). Classification (NCBI taxonomy): domain Eukaryota; kingdom Metazoa; phylum Chordata; class Actinopteri; order Cyprinodontiformes; family Nothobranchiidae; genus Nothobranchius; species Nothobranchius kuhntae. Next base: position 157,374 of record SSNQ01034045.1, read on the forward strand.
GCATTACATGTCTGTTAAAAAAAATTGTTAACTGATAAAGACGTGAAGTGCATTTTTGAACATGCCATGTCAGTCAGTTAATCACTTGTTGTAATATAATTTCAAGCACCAAATCAGCACAAACAGCGACTGTCATCCCCATTTGTGAAGTTGCAGTTGATGATGCAATGCTAACTGTCCCAATTCGGTATTTTTTTGCACACTTGTTGACTATGCACTGGAAGCCTTCCGTGTACTTCCACCAAGTGCACTAGGATGGGGCTGGGTGTTAATGTGTAGCAGTGAAACTATACGCCGCTGAAACGCTTTCCCATTGCAAAGGTTCTGAACATTGTTTAGGCTATTCAGCTGAATACCATTTATACACAGTTATACAGTTTACTTCACAGGCCTAATTATAACCGCAGTTTTTAAAGAGCAAATTGCAAGTTAGAGACTCCCAATGTTTAGAGAAACATAATAGAAATTTGTTTTAAACATTGTTTTACACATACATAAATTATTTAGGCTTTTAGAGTCCTTTTTGTGAGATTTTTTTTTTTTTTTGGCCAAACCAAGTGGCGTCAGCTGAGGGAGTCCTGTTAGCTTAATCCAGAGAAACATATGGATTCTAATGCGGCTCTGACACACAGGAAACTTCAAATGTTTATAATTATGCTTATGATGGACCAAAACCATAAAGTTATGAGTTTGCTGCTCGCCCCAGAGAGCAGAAACAAACCAGAGGGGGAAACAATCGGCCAAAGCAGAGATCGAGGAGAAGCGGCGGGGGAACAGCGGGTGAGTTAACGATGCTAGCTTAAACTCATTTGCTAACAGATTACTGTCATGCGCCAGACAGTTAAAATAGTATCGGTCAGTTAATATAATATTAATACTAATGAGCGTCTGTCAGCGGTCTCATACTCATTAATATCTGTTCACATAACATAGTTTAGCGCTTAGAGAGAGTGAGAGAGACGCCTGTCATCCAGTTCTGGAGCTCATGCGGGCTTCTGTGAGCTGGATCCGACCCAGACACCAGTGAGCCAGTCCAGCTGGTATTTTTAAAAGCTACACACAATCCTTCCCTGGAGGTCCGCGGCAGTTCTGATCTGGTTCTGACCCAGAAACCAGCTCTAATGGCCCACTAAGCCGTGCGTCTCTTCTGATGGTCGGTTCTGACCTGGTTCCGACAGTGATCTGAGCTCCAGAAATTCGCATTTAATTTTGTAAACCCCGCCATGGGTCTCCGGAGCCCAGCATGGACCTCTCTGACCCAATACCGACTGATGTGGGCTACAGGAGTCCGTGTTTTCAGCTGCATAAAACGCCCTCAGGCACGGAGATAGAGACGTTGTTTCTCTTATCTGGAAACCCGTGGACTCGATGTCCAGACAGGCTGGAGTTGGTACAGCCTTCACACACTAAAGTTTATCAACATGAACACAATCCAACACTAGTAAACACATACACTGCCTGGATACCATGATGACCTCTCTACCCTAAAACTAGCCACTCTCCACACTGAGCTGAGGCAGCGCCGAGCTTCTAACTCCCTTTGGTTACGTCAGAGGTTCACATTTACAAAAAAGAGCCTTTTTAGAAGCTTTGCTGAGAAAGGCCACTTTTTTATCAGAAAACAACTGCCATTATGTATTTTAAAATGAAATATCCACAATAAGCTTTTCAAATAGTATTTTTGTACATCATTTTATATGAATTAGAAAAAAAATGTACCTGCAATTTGCTCTTTAAAATAAAATCCTCTTCATTTCCAGTCGACAAACCATGGGTGCTCTGTTTTTAAACATTCTTATCGGTTTGGTGTTTGCAGCCACTTATTACAAGCAGACATTTACTACCAATTATTATTGTTTTGACCACCAAAAGACAGACTTGTCTAGGGATGTACAAATACAGATGATTCACCTTTGGACTCAATCCACTTGAATGTAGCCACCCAACACATTCTCACTCCCAGCGCGTCAAAAACAAAACGCTTGGTCAGCCACCCTCCACGTCAGACCCCTGACGCCAAAAGTGACCTTTTTCCCTTTTGTAACTGCAGATCCCAATGCAGCGTAAAACTGACGTGATGAGATATCCGCTGATGCGGCACCGAACCAGCTCATTTAACCGCACCTAAACCTTAACGTTTCACTATTTATAACCTTCCCCTCTCCCTCATCCTAACCTTAACCCTCTTGCTACCTAAAACGTTACTCTCACTGTGATCAAGCGTCTGTTCCCATGCATTCTGACTGTGAATTTTCATATTTGCCACCCAAGGGGAAGGTTAGAACATACCATCTGGCGAGGGGGAGGTTACAAATACCCTCTACTTTTAACCTCCACCGTGGTAGTTGAAACCTCCCCTCGCGTTGGCTCAGTCCAAACTTGACCAATGACGAGGCGGCTCCTGCCATTCACTTCATAGAGTTGGCTTTTAGAGTGATCGACACATCACTAACGTGTTCGCTAGCAAGATGGTTAAGGTTAGGATAAGGGTGAGGGGAAGGTTAAATAAGAGGATAAGGTTAAGGTGAGGTACATTGAGCTTGTTTGTTGCCCTGGCTGCGGACATCCCATCGCGTCAGTGTAATGGGCTCGACACACAGGAGGCGACATCGCCTCTCCTCTATTCATTTTCAATGAGACATGCGCGACAAAGCGATAATCGCGGGTCTCTCTCCTACTAAGCGAAACGCGAAAAACGTGCGTATGAAATTTTGTGCTCGTGCACGTGTCGTGCACGGACGACCCAGCGAAACGATCCCAGAAAGTTGAAACATTTTCAACTTTTCATCGCTGTCGCTCGGACGAGGACCAATCAACGGAGGTTTCATTCACTGACCAATGAGTGGACAGGATACTCCGTACACCTCCGAGCAAACATGGAGGAGAAGTTGATTATTATTATGTTTTATAGTAAAATCACAAGTAAGATTTCACATAACTCTAACAGCACCTTGTGAAACATCATATCTACCACTTTATTAACTCTGAACCGCTTAAATAACCTTAATTCCCTCCAACCTGACACAGCCAAGCAAAACAATGGAAGTTTCAATTTCGCCATGGAACAGAACGCGTAGACGGTTTTACCGCTGGCCGCAGGTCGCCTCCCGTGTGTCAGGTAATAAAAGCGACAGCAATGAATTTCACTGATCTTGGTCGTTTGTCGCCTCCCGTGTGTCGAGCCCATAACGCTGCATTGGGATGCAACGGTAGCGGACATCCCATCACGTCAGATTTACGCTGCATTGGGATCTGCAGTCAAATAAGGGAAAAAACCCTTTTAGCACATAAGTAACGAAAAAGGGCACTTTTGGCGTCAGGGGTCTGACGTGGAGGGTGGCTGACCAAGCGTTTGTTTTTGACGCGCTGGGAGTGAGAATGTGTTGAGCCACCACACCTCATCAGCATTAGGTAAAAGACAGCTAACACAGTTGACTTTGCAGATATTGAGCTAAAATGTGGTGTAACAGAAGCTGATATTCACAGCATAGTCTCAGAAGACCTAAAATACGTACAAGATCTTTGGCATTAATGTGTTTGTCTGTTAGCAGACCACTGCATGGATTTTAATGAAACTCTTGAAGTAGTTATTGAAGGTATATGCACAACATGTCAATCGTTGGTTACAACCCAGTTCAGGTAAGCTGCCAAGATAACTGAATGTAGTGAAAAGAAAAATGGCTATAACTATGTCAGTTTTATAAATACTGAGCTAATGTGGTACAGACTAACTTGCAACACTGGTGTCAATATAAAATTCATCATCGAAATGGGCTTTATATATTTTTTTATATTTTCACATCTTATAGATTTGTTGATCTTTCATAGGCAATATTTTGATGAGTTGTTTTAAAATGTTGACTATTTGACAGAGGTGTGGACACGAGTCACATGACTTGGACTCAAGTCATTATTTTAATGACTTCTGACTTGACTTGATAAAATATTTAAAGACTTATGACTTGACTCAGACTTGAATGCCAATGACTTGAATTGACTTGCATCTGTTGACTTGAGCATATTTGATATTTTAGCACAAAAGTGGCCCGACATGGACAAAAATCATAAATCATTGTTCGTTCTGGGTTTGATTTACTGCTAAATGCAGCAGCACTTTGTTTATAATCAGTTAGCACTTTCTGCTTGTTTGAGCAAACAAATGAAGCTTTGAGAAGCTTTATTTCTGGAATTTATTTATTATTATTGTCATTAAATTGAAGTTGGACAGATGAGTTGATTATGACTTGAAAATTCAAAGTTATGGACTTGGACTTGACTTGGACTTCCACATCATTGACTTTGGACTCGACTTGGACTTGGTTGTCTTTGACTTGGACTTGACTCGAGACTTGACTGGAAAGACTTGTGACTTACTTGTGACTTACAAAGCAGTGACTTGGTCACACCTCTGCTGTTTGATAAAAATTGAATTGACATTATTCGAAGTTGGTAAAACCGTGTAGAACACGCGTGTGTCCAGAAGAGGGCGCTGCTGTTTTTTTTTGAAGCATCGGTGGTTTTGTTTTTCTAAATTGTTAAACCAGTTAGAAAACCAAATTTCATTTTCACAAAAGATAATAAAACATTTTTTAAATTTAATTAATAAGTTAAATCGCAGAAAGCTCACTCAGCCGGAGCCAGGTATGTCGTTTTGGTAACGGTGAAGCGCGCGAGGACAGCCAGCCTGCAGGACCTGCGCGCTCACGACAGACCACGGGAGCGCGCGGCGCGGTGTCACCTGTTGCTACGCACTCCAGTTCGGTCCAGCTACCCGGTTCTGTTACCGCTGTCGAAGCGGCGCTTTATTCCGCCGTTGCTGGTTCCGAGGACAGACGGTGCCCCGGAGGCGCTTTAACGGGGTAAGAACACATCAGCGCGAGCTGATAAACTACCGGCGTCACTACAGCAAACTTTACACACGGTGCGGGCCGTGCGGCTTATCTGCTTCTTCAATCGGAACCGCTGAAAATAAAACTTTATCATTCAGTGAAGGTCAAACCGTGTTCAGAAGGCTTGAATGTGGGTTTTGTTTGTTGTCCTCCGCGGGGCTCGCGTTGTTTCCTTGTGCTTTACTAGTGTAGGACCGTTTCGGGCTAACAGTGATTGGATACAGAAAAAAAAAACCGACCAAAAAGAAGTTGTCGCTGGTTTTCTCCTGGATTTTCGGCGTGCTTTGACGACATTTATTTTTTCGGAATCAAACTGAAATCCGACTCATTTCCTTCCATCTTTTGAGCCTGCTCTTTGGAAGCTGCTGTATTATTTTTGTTAACGAGTCTCATTTATGCTCCAGGTTATCCATCTTTGTCTTTGTGGGTGAGTGATTACTCGTTGTTTTAAATGAGTTTGAGCTGCTTTTCAGGTTGGAAAGTGGCTTTTCTGTTACAAATACTGGATATTTTCTCCAACTGGAACCTCAAAATAACTTAGACCTGGAATGCTTCAGCAGAAAAAACCCACTACATGACCACCCAGATGAGTTGAAAGCTCGTATTTTTATTTTGGGAGTTTGACTGTGTCCTCTGAGTATGCCTCTAACCTGGGATGATGCACCATGCTGAGACGTCCCCTCTAAATCTGTGTTCACAGCTAGGATCTCATGTGTAATAGGAAGAGCCAGACATGGCGTCCTTCATAAAGCCCCAGTTGTTCAGACACTGTTGGGCATGATCTGCTTCTAAGGTCAGACCCTGGCCATCGTCTTGATCAGTCTGTTGTAGGAATATTTACTCTGAAAGAGCAATGTTCAAATAAAAACTGCTGCTGTAGAAAGTGTTTTAGTTTGTTCACTTTCGTGTCGTTTGAGCAGAACTAATGACATTAATGGGTAAGTTAGGCTGTACCTATTTATTTATGTTACACAAGTTATTTCTGTTACCTACAGAGAACTGAAGCAACCTGGTATGGTCCCACCCAAAATGCCTCGCAGGTCGTGTGTGTCCGCGGCGTGCATGCGCTTTAAAGTGGCCGGGCCACAGCTTTAGTGTTTGCACCTGCCAGCTGATGTCTGAATACCAAGACTAATATAGCTTTGCCCACGTAACCACACAAACACGAATGCACACACCGACACACGTTCATACAAAGTTGGTGCACCTTTGCTGTTTTACATTTTGTGAAATTGGAATGTACAGAAAATTGTTAACAGCAAATTAAGCAACATAAAGAGGAGGTTTACTGGGAAACCATTTTTTACTTAATTTTGAAAATGATTGGTCACTCTGGGTTTAACCGTCAGGCAGAATGGGAAAATAGTCTCCTACACCTATCTCCTGCATTAGTTTCTGATAGCAAGTAGACTGTGACACAAGTGTCATAGTCCTCTAGACCAGTCATGAGGCCGTATTTTTATTGGGCTGCCACTAACGACTGATTTCATTTCGATTATTTACCGACTAATTGATTAGTTTTGTTTAAGAAAAAAAAATTTAGTTTCAGCTCATTTTATTTTCAGCAAACTTAAAACATTTATTTCTCAAAACATTCATTTATGAAGTAAACCAGTGCAACAGGTTACCTAGATGTGTCATCAGTAGGGTTGTCACGGTGTGAAAATTTAACCTCACGGTTATTGTGACCAAAATTACCACGGTTTTCGGTATTATCGCGGTATTTTTTAAAACGTGTCACATTTTCAGACAACTGTATACCAGGAAAATATTGTCCTCAGTTTGTGTCAAAATTTTGCCTAAAATTTGTTATTTTGTAATTTTGTTGTTTATTTGTTTACATTTTTCCCCTTTAGTCTTTAAAATACCAATATTTGCCCATCACTTCTTATTTTTTGTCTGTTTGATGTCATCATTTTAAAAATATTAGATCAGATGATACTCAGTACTCAAGTAGCCTTCTAATCAGATACTTTTTTACCCTTACTTGAGTAATAAACCCTATATCAGGAAAATATTGTCCTCGGTTTGTGTCCTTCCAGTGAGCTTTGCAGATGTGGGAAAATGTCATCAGGCAGTAATCATTGTTAAATTCATAATTATTCTCGGAGAGAGACCAACTCTTATCTGCCCCTGGGAGCCCCGTAATGCATAGCGTCATTTCAACATGGCGGTGTCCGCGACACGGTTTATATGCAGGTAGCGGCGCTGCGGCTGCTTTATATAGCGACCCGTTGCATTCTCCCTCAACCCAAATCCTCGGATCACGCATTTTAGCTAAAACGCTAACGTTAGCTTGCCTTGCGTTGACTGTAGAGTTGTGGGTGATGGTCACGCAGATGTGTCATGAGATTTGAAGCGTTGCTGCCTTTCACAGACACTTTTTCTGCACGTGCTGCAAACAGGATAGCCGTCTTCTATCAACTGTCCCTCGGCATTCTTCAATTATCCAAAAGATGCCCGTACTTCCCACTTTGTCTTCTTTGAGGGATAATAAATGTCGGAGCACTGCCGCCTCCTCCTTTGGCCATTATTTCAGCTTTAGCTTCAAGAAAGTTTTGGTTGTAAACAACAAAGCGCGCATGTGCCACCGGCAACTTCAGCAGATGATACGGTGGCTGGTAAGGGTCACCGCGCCTACACCGCAGCCACGGTAACCCACCGAGATAATATAGTTTTTTTAAAACAAGATGGTTATTCTTATTGTCAACTTTTTTACCCGGGTTTACCGTCACACGCCAGACGACATCAGCACTGCATACTTTAGTATTTGTTCATTTATTGTGAGTAATATCGATATCGCAATATTAAGCACTGTTGTCGAATATCGCAGGTTTTCCTAATATCATGCAGCCCTAGTTTTATACAACAATCAGTTATATATGGATTTTTGCCAGCTATGTCTCATACTTAAAGGGATATTCCACCCCTAAGTACAATTGTGTCTGTCATGTTACCCAGAGTTAGATAAGTGATCAAAAGCATTTTGTAACCAGCCCCGTCATTCTACTGATCTACAAAAGGCTTGTTGTTCCCATTCGCTTACATTTTTTAAGCTAAACTAAAGCCAACTGACTGTTGCCAGATTAGGAGAATGACTGGGCTGATTACAAAATGCTTTTTATCACTTATCTAACTCTGGGTAACATGACAGACACAATTGTACTTAGGGGTGGAATATCCCTTTGAGGTACATCTAGTTCATGAAGTAACAATTTGAACCCTGACACGTGCAAATTTGATTTCAAAATATTTATTCTTAAACAGGAGACAACTTTACACTCCGAATGAATTCAAATAGGCTACATTACTTCTGTAATGAGAAGGCACATTGGAAATGAAAAGAATAGTTGTTTTTATGCAACATGAAAATAAAGTTGACACTGGCTTCTGGTTCTTATTATATAGGCAGCCTTAAGAACAGAAGATGTACAGAAAATGTAAATATGTATTTACATCGCAGTAAATGTCCACTGACGGGCCTTTTTGTTTGCAAAGTCACTTACGATATCAGAAAAGTTAACTTGTTTGGCTAGTTGGCTTTCTATTGACGGAATGGCAAGGCTGTTCAGTCTGTCCTGGGCCATTGTTGATCTCAGGTAGTTTTTAACCAGCTTCAACTTGCTGAAAGCCCGTTCACCCCCAGCAACTGTTACTGGGAGAGTGCAGAAAATTCTCAAAGCAATACAAAGCTCACCAAAAATGCTCTGTAGCTGCATCTTCCAGATAGCATTAAGGAGCTCAAGAGGGGACAGATTCTTTGGGAATGTAAATACATATACTGTGTTGAGTGTTAAGTTGTAAGCCAATCTGATGCATGATAAACTGCTAATGAGCTGAGGCTGCCATCAAAATAGAACGGGTAAGTGTAAACAATAAGGTGCTGGGCATAGTTTAGAACAGATGCAAAGATAATGTGAAAAGTTGCAGATATCTTCATTAAAAGTCAAAAGTGGCATAAACATATATACTTTCATACAATCACTTTTTATAAATATATTTTCAGTTCTTTACTCATAAATGTGTCTTATCTAGGTTAGACATACTGTGAACATTTTGGTCTTTTTGTAAATGATTATTTAGGCATACTAACTTGAATTGTAAAAATATAAACCACAAAAATATATCCATTAATTTGTTGCCACATCAACAGGTCAATGATACATCCACAATAAGCCTAATCACCCTTCATGATTTTTAGTTAGTTAGCATATGTTGTTGTCACTACAGCACTACTCTAGCCAGAGGGAGAAGCTTGAAATAACCTCATGGTCAAATCATCTTTGCTCATCACTCATTCCCTCACCTTCAGACGAACCAGCAGGACTAGCCGCTTCCTCTGCTGCTGCAGCGCCGGCTCTTGTCCCTGCATTAGATTCCCCAACATTGCAGTGTGTTCCTGAAACTGTTAAGACCAGCTGTTTCATTTCTGAAATGTTGGAGAATGAATCAAGTTCTGTTTGATGCAGAAAATAATAAAATATAACACAAATTCTACACTTCCAATAATATTTAAGATGTGTGTTTTATTCTTTCTGATAACACCAGCAGAAGGCTGTGGGCTGGATTAGGATTAAATTACCCAGCTGATGGATCTCTTTCACTAACCAGCTAACTACAAACCTTTCCACTAACCTGTCCTGTGTCTCCCTCACCATGTGACCCTCATGTCCATGCTGTCTCTGGAGGAGCAGATAGGAGAGAAGACCTCCTGTAACTTAAAATGAACCAAAGCTTCCTCCCAGGTTCTCTTTAAGCTGAATTTAACATCAGTTCATCATCATGAAACAAAAGAATAAAGTGGAACAAGAACTTCTATCTTCTATTTCTCTCTTCTTTTAACTTCTCCGTGTCCCTAAATAAAAGAGACAGATGATCACGCTGCAGCCGCCGTCATTGACCCCGCCCCCTCCCCAAGACCGGATCTCCCAGCATCACAACACTCGGTCTGACTGAACGCTTCCAGGAGAAACAATAATTAAATTATGAAAATAATAATGCGTGTTTGGAGCATCGGTTTGGAGGAGCTTCCTCCGATCCTCCAAACCGATGCTCCAATATCGATCCTCTCTGGTGTGAGCAGACAGTGTGTCTCTCTCTCTCTCAGTTGCTGTGCAAGCAAGCGGAGCGCGCCGCATGACAACCCGCTCAATTAACGTAATTCACGGCCCAAATCCAACAGAACCAGTCGTGCTGATTCGGTTCCGGTACGGTCTCCGGTTACAACTCTAGCGCTCAGCCCTGCAGTACCACACTAAGGTGGAACCACTTGGTGAATGCGGAGGACGCTCACTCTGACAGATTTGGATGCTGCGCTGGTGCCGCCGTTAAAAAAACAAAACCACATTCCACTATAATCGATTATGGCGTACTCTTCTACGATGCAGAATTGTTTATGTCCGCATCCCGATGCATCGATTATTTGATTATGTTCCTCAGCTCTAGTACATAGTTGGCTCCAAATGTGTTCCTTGCATCTTTGACTAATGCTTAAAAGGACCTGTGCCATGCCATTTTACATCTTCCAGAGCAACCAAAGGCACAGTATAGGACTAAATGTTACCATTGGCGCTATTGAACAACTGTTCATAAATGTCGAGAGGAAATCATTTTATTCCCATTCATCTCTGCATAAAGTATTTTCAATTGTTTTAAATGTTGATAGAACTTCTGTAAAACCACCAGTTACTGTACAGATCTGCAGAATGAAAGCATCATAACTGAAAAGTACTTTAGTGTGTCTGGTTGCAGTTTCCTAGATTATCCCCTCATGCAGATCTGATGGAACCAGCTGCCATTTATGGAAGGGGCAGGAAAAATAATTCATCCAAGCGTTTTCCCTCCATAATGTTGCTTTAAGTTGGATGGTTTTTATTAATATTATGGAATATTTCACTTTCAATGTTGAAGTTGATGCAAAGGCTAACTCTTAGTTTGTTGGTAAACGTTAAAACGTGAAGTTCAGACTCTGGCCTACGTTGTTGTGCCCTAGGAGAACAGAACCAGGAGGCCGCAGAACCACCCTGAGCATGTGTGTATGAGAGAGGGCAACTGCTCCAGTCATTATGCTCCTGCACTGCCCAGAATGTGGAGTCGTCATGGCAACAGCATTCTTTCCTAGTTGAAAAGTAGAGAAGCAGACATACGGTGTATTACAGGAGGAAAGCAACTGACTGGGCTCAAGTCAGAGCAGATCCGCAGATATCTGGTATGGTCATTAGTTGGTCCACACTTACAGGGGCAGTAAAGCATTGTGGGAAGTTGGTTTCATCAGTACTAATATGAACATTTAGCCTGGGTCACTAAGTGGAGGTGTGTTTACAAATGCATTGATGTTTAAGTTACAACAAGCATTTTTTCTGTAGTTAAAAGTTGATCTTTTTAGTTTTACATGAGCAGAATTCTTTATCTTAGTTCTTTGTGTTTTCTTCTTCAGGATCAAACCTGTTATGCATCATTAGTTATCAGGCCTAGGTACCCAAACTCTGTTCCTCTTTAGGACTGATCTAAAGCATTCAGTAGGTACTGGTACTGCACTAAACGTTTGGCACTTTCCCAATAAGACGTCACTGTTGATGAGTCTCAGAGCTGCTGCAGGTCATGTGACACGGTTTGTTCCATCACTTCTCCAGGTTTGTAAGTTAATGGTGAAAAATCTAAGTTAACATTACAAACAAGTGTTGAGCAAAAGTATGATGGAGTTTAGCCAGTGGCTGTTCTCTGTATGAACTGGTAGCAGTGTAACATCCTGCAGGAGTGGACTATTACCCAGTTGACTCAAGATCACAGTGAGGGTGTTGAAAGAGGCACCAGTGGCAGAACAAATAGCAGAGGGATGAGGGACGTCAAGTTCTGGAGTTTTTAGAGGCAATCCTATAGATGATTTCATTGATTAAAAAATATAAAGTCCTTAATGTAAAACGATCAGATTGAAGACTTTTTTTTAACCACATGATTTTAAAGAGCAAGTCAACCCCAAATCAACTTTATTTTTCTGATAAACTATATAAATGCATGTCTAATCGTGCTGCAGACGCATGTAGTCTATAGTTTAGCACTTTAGTGCGTTTTAGTTAAAATTTTAATTTTCTGCCTAAAACTGTCAGTGTTGTGCCATTGTCGGGTAAAAGCTCTGCACTGCATTTGAATTTAAATCTTCCATCGCTATTGGCTAAGAGGTACCCTAGAAAGTTAGCTGGTACCATATGATGTCACAATGTCATTGTGAGCCTGTGACTGTGTCTCAATTCAGGGTCTGCATCCTTCGTCGGCCGGTTACGTCACAGCGCCGCTACTAGGCCTGTCAATGCAAGCATTTTAACTGTAACATTTCTAACTAAAATAACGTTAATGTATCACCAAAAGTCCTTAACCTAACAGTTTTCAAGTTTATACTGACATTTATATGCACAATCCTCTCCGACAGCTCCCGCTTCACTGTCCGCCATTGTTTTTAAAAGTTCTGCCATCCGGCCCGCAAGGCATCTTGGGAAATGTAAACCATTGAAGGATACACCGGACCCATCCTGCTTGCAGGCGAAAAGAAGGTCGGATTCGTTAACCGCATTTGAAGGAGTCTTCGAAATGGGACAGGCCTAGTCGCGGCGCTGTGACGTAACCAGCCGACGAAGGATGCAGACCCTGAATTGAGACACAGCCTTGCTCTTTAAGGATGCTCAGTGGTCACATGTTCTGATTTTTATCTGACTAGTGAAACTTTGTACAGACGGCTGCTGCTGGAGCATCTGGTTCCCTCTAGACACATCTGCCTCACAGAACAGCAGATGTAGCTCCCTCAGTCGTCCTGCAGTAGAATCAAAAGGAACATGTGGAGACGATCTTAACTGTTTATGATTCACATCTTTTCTAACATGTCTTGTCTGTCAGACTTCCTGAGCCCCAGCCAGCCAACCACTCCTCTGTGGAGACTTTGGGTCGCAGTGAGGAGGAGAGCGCCCTGAGTTCAGAGGATCAGGTATCAGAGGTAACTGTCCGAGTCTGCACACCCAGCCCCCCTCCTCCACCCTCTCCACCACCCACACAGGCCCAGGAGGAAGCCCCAGCTCCCAGGCTCTTCACTCCGAGCAAGCTGAGCTTCACAGTAAGCACGTCTGATACAAACTGTGCTCTCGTCACAGAGAAACAGCTTCATCCTGGAACTTTAATAGATTTTTGTTGTTGTGATGTTCACTCTAGACCTCCCAGTCAGGAGGCAACATGAACCTGCCGGACTTGCCTACCCTCACCCCCAGCACCTTCCCCCCCAGTGCCTTCAACTACGAGAGACCCAGGCATTTCATCCAGTCGCAGCCGGCTTTCCAGGCACCCAGCTATGAGAGTGTTCTGAGGGAGGCCCAGGAGAACCAGAACCACCAACAGAACCTGAACAGTCACAGTGTTGTAGATGCTCAGAGTCAAGTCACAAACACACAAACTCAGTCTGTGTCCAGGTCTGTGTCACACACTCAGTCACAGTTTCAGTTACTGAACATCAGTCAGAACCAGACCAAGTCAGTAACCAGCTCACAGATCCAGATCCAGAACCAGACCAACAAAACAGCCAAGTCCTCCCCATCTTCATCCAGCCTCAACTCTTCTTCCACCTCAGCATTTTCTACTCCTTCTCTGTCTTCCGCTGCCCCACTGCTCTCTCCATCTGCCCCTACTTCCTCCTCTTCCCTCCTGACTCCCACGACTTCATTGCCCCGTACAACCATGCGCTCCACCATCACCCTCACCCCCAGAGTTCCCAGTGCTACGGGCCTTGGCAGCGCCACCCTGCCAGCCAACCAAGACACCCTGTCGGCCTCAGCTGCTTACCTCTGCTCCGTGCTCCCCTCCCAGTCCCTCTCCTCCAAATTATCACCAAACTCCAACGTCCCTCACACCTCCACCTCCCCCTCCTACTCCCCACTTGCACCCTCCAGCCCCCTTCTTCCAATAAGATCTTCCTCCCCTCCATCCTCCCAGCCAGTCTCCCCCCCTCTCCCTCACTCCCCTCTGTCTCCTCCCTCCTCTAACCTCCAGCAACCAGCCCCCTCCAACAATCAGAACAGGGTTCCTCCTGCTGTCATCTCGCTGCCTGCCAACTACAAGGGGACGTCCAACACGTGAGTTTAGATGCTTGTTAATCTGAGTCGGACCCGTTTGTGTTGCTACTGGTCAGCTCCTCCAGCTGATTCTGGGACATTACACCAGACTAAGGAAATGACCGGGTGGTGTTTCGGATGCGAGAAAAACTCATTGGCACTGTATGATGGACTTATTAAAAGGGATATTCCCCCCAAAATGAATTTTTGAGCGTTAACATATTCCCAGATCAGTGGGGAAAAAACAAATTTTACCCAGCCCAGTCACTCTCCCGACCCAGCTTTACTCCTTTAGGTTTAGCTTAGCATAAAACACAGTAAGTGAATGGATCCAGCTAGCATTGTGAGAAAAGGTCCCTCAGTGGTGATCCCAATCCTGCTTGGTGACATAAACACCAAGGTAACATAGAGGAATCACAGGCGCCTTTTTAGACTTGGAACTACTTTTTGACATAGCACTGCTGTAAGCCTCCGCTGGCAACCCAAAGACACCTGCTTCTTTGTATACACAGACGCATAGATTATTAGATTATTTTCCTCAGCTCTGGCCCACACATGCTTTGCTGTGAAGCATCTAGTGATCTTTTCCCACGATTCTATTTCCAAGCATCAATTGTCCTAAAAAAGACGTCTTTAGCATTGACGACTCCATTTGAACCTCCAGGCTCCCATAGGAACTCTTCTGCAGAGCTGATGCTCCATGTGTTTTAACCACAAGCTCCCTTCCCACCTGGAGCATTTCAGATGTGAAACAGCAGCGTAAGCGTTACACAGAGCTGGTCCTGTGAGGTCACCAAAGTATTGCAGGATCATTTGGATTTTGACAATTTGTGCGAGAACTAACAAGCATGCATCGGTCTGTGCTTTATTCTCTTTTCTGTTTACTTTGGCTATGGGACTTTCACAGGCAATGACACTTTTTCTTTTCTTCTTGTTAAGCAACTGGAAATCTGCATGTGACTTTTATTTTACGGGTGTTTTAAACTGCACTCTAGTTTTACCTCCAATCTGGCTCGATCTGAACTGCAGAGCTTGAAGCATTCTGGAGGAGTAGTGCATAAATTTAGCAGAGCAATGCGTCCCAAACAGCTTTTTGAGTCCGGTGGAAGCGCAGCCGTCCACTACAACTGAGACTAATTTCGGTGTGCTGCGCTTCGTAGATGTTATGCAATGCGTACGCATCCGGTGGAAATGCCCGGTGAGGGTCTTTAGGTCAATCAAATGATTTTCACATAAGTTTTAATCACCACTAAGTGGCTCGACTCTGCCCCCTTCTGGTGTGACTTGGTGCAGTCTTGTTTATTTTTGGACATTACAGAAGCAGAAAACATCTGCTGTAAAACGTTATGCTTTTGGGACAAAGATTAGTGTTGATTCTGAACTTACTCAGGGAGAACATAGTACTATATATATATATATATATATATATATGTAATTATTCAGGCGAGCCACTCTGCAGCACTAACCCTGTTGCGAAGGTTTGTGAACCACTAACAGTTTTTACCTTAAAGCTAGGCTGTGTAAAGCATTTTAAAGCAAATCCACATGTGAAGCAGCACTTCAGATTATTATGACAGGAGTAATAATCCCCTCCTCCTCCTAGGCTTCCAAAACCTATCCTGAAGAAGTCTGTTGCTCCTCGGCCCTCCTCCTCTCGCTCCACAGATGAGGACATCCAGGGCTCAAAGGACGCCCTGATTCAGGACCTGGAGAAGAAACTCCGCTCCAAAGAAGCCAGGAGAAGACACGGTCAGGTATGACTGAGATAGAGAAGAAAATAAAAAATGTTCTGGTTGAATTTTTTTTTATCATCTGGGGCAACAAAGGTTCTGATGTAATGTAAAAATGTGCAGATATTACAGCTGAACTGTGTCGAGTTTAGTTTAGCTGCTCCGCTGTGTTTTTCTGTATGATTTAAATAACTTAATGGACTTTTATTTTGACAGAAACTCTCCTACGAGGAGCGAATGGCTCGCAGGCTTTTGGGTCCAGACAATGCCACTTACATGTTTGACCAAGACAATCTGTCAGACTCACAACTTGATCAGGTAACAGGATTGGGGGGTTAAACCACCAAATAGTTCCCGAGCGCAGCCACAGCTGCAGCTCACTGCTCCCCCAGGGGATGGGTCAGATGTGGAGATGAATTTCACCAGTGTGTGATGAATTAATGGGACTTTAACTTTAAAACTTTTGGTATTTTCGGCCCGTGTAAAGGTCTGGACCCCCCTGCTATAGTGCTGATGTTCTTGTGTGCTCCACAAGTCATTAGTGATCCAATCAGAGACAGGGTTTCCCTATCAGGGCCTCATGAAAAAGACCTGCTCTGATCGGCAACATTGTGTGTGTGTGTGTGTGTGTGTGTGTGTGTGTGTGTGTGTGTGTGTGTGTGTGTGTGTGTGTGTGTGTGTGTGTGTGTGTGTGTGTGTGTGTGTGTGTGTGTGCGCGCGCGCGCGCGCGTGTGCGTGTGTGGTTACAAAGCCTCTTGCTCACAGGGCTTTGCACCATGCTTTATCTGCCCCTCACACACACACACGCACACACAAAACCTCATAGACCAACAGAGTTCATCAGTGGTTATTTTTAGCCTGTTTTCTGAGAAGAGGTCCTACTCGTTGACAACAGGACTATTGTGTCCCTCTCACACGCACACACACACAGCTCTGTTTCTGTCTCCTGACTCTAACTTGTTGTGTGTTGCAGCCCGACTCTCCAGAAGGAAGACACACAGGTGGATTGTGGTAAATACAGTTGATGACTCATTGTTATGCTTAATCGTTGATCAGGTGGAGCCTGATTGTGTTTCCTCCTGATGCTACGAAGCATGGCAGAGTTTGCTGGCATGATAATCATCTTTGGTTCATTCTGATCTAGATCATTTTGATTTTCAAAGCCTGACAGATCTATGTCACTCTGTCACTAACATTCATGGACTCATTCATCTTGACTCACAACGGGGAAGGCTGTTGTTGGTTTAGCGTTCAGGAAACCGCTGAGAGCATCTCTGCTAGCAGAAGCTAACCATTAGCATTAGCAACTCCACCACACAGCAGAACTCCTCCAGGCTTGTGTTATTTGTGGAGATAAAAACATCAACGTTGCAGAGCAACCAGTCAGTGGTACAGTTGTGTTTCTGTTAGCCAATCAGAGGAGAGATGTCCAAATATCAGGACATAAGACTCCAGATCCTGTAGTCTGAAGCTGTCCTCAGATCTGGCATTCTGCTAGTTCCTGAAACTGGTGCTCCAGGGCTTTTTCTGCCCAGAGTACAACTTACAAGGCGTTTATTTCTACTGTAGACTGCAAATGTATTGATTGAACGAGTATCCCACATTTTTTACTTTCTTACCGGTGAGAACTTTCAGAGCTTCTTAGCATTAAAATTAAACCTGTTAATGTAGCGGAGTGTGTTTGTGCATGTGCGCACATTCACTAGTGAACTATAGAATGTGTGTCAATGTGAAACTAAGCTGATAAGAGCCCCCCACCCCATCCCCATCCCTCCAGGGGGAGGCACCACTCAGGGACAGACGGAAGGAGCAGCGAGGGATCGGCTATCCAGGAGAAATGTTTCGCTCCTCGCTTCCTTCAGATCCCCCCGGACCTCACAGTCGAGGAGGGACGATTCTGCAGGATTGACTTTAAGGTCACACACCCTCTCTCCTTGTTGTTGATGCTTCTACCAGTTAAGAGTCATAACTGTTGAGTTCTCTCCCGCCGCTGCAGGTTAGCGGTCTCCCAGCTCCAGACATCTCCTGGTTCCTGGATGGGAAAGCCATTCGTCCAGATGACTACCACAAGATGTTGGTGTGTGAGAAAGGAATGCACTCCTTCATCATAGAGATTGTCACGGTGCATCATGCTGGTGTGTACGAGTGTGTGGCCAGGAATCGCGGTGGGGAGAGCAGGTTCACCATGAGACTCGAAGTTTTAGGTAAACATCTGAAGGTCCGTTAGGATCAGAGCATCTAGAATATTAAAATCAGCGTTTGACCCTTACCTATCTACAGCTCAGGAAGCTCTCCGTCCTCCCACCTTCATCCAGAAGATGTTGAACACCAGAGCTCTAGAGGGGGACACCGTGAGGTTGGAGTGCAAGGTGGATGCATCGCCTCCCCCTCAGCTCTTCTGGAAGAAAGATAAAGACATGCTGCGGATCGACCCCAACAGGATGAGGTGCTCCTTCTCATGTGTGAGGCTGAACTGTGTCTCACTGCCACTGTTGGGGATGCAAGAGCAGCTTCTCCTACAGATGCAGCCTAGTGAGGCCCAGGCCTTAGTTCAAAACACATCAAACATCACTTTTCTGTGTGGTTGAATACAACCTAGAAGTAAAGCCATTAGAGCCAGTCACCATCAGTGTTTAAAAGTGGATCCGTGACTATGTCATGGTCTAAAAGGTTCATTTGGTTTTTAAGGATAAGAAGCTAAACAAACTGTCTAGGAGGTGTTTGGTCTAATCATCATGAAACTTTCTAAAATAACCCTGTTGTGTTTTCCGGTGCCGCTCCAGCCTGTACCAGGACGGCTCAGGTCGACAGTGCCTTCTGATTGAGAGGCTGGTGAAGTCCGATGCTGGTTGGTACACGCTGTCCGCCATCAACGAAGCCGGCATGTCCACGTGCAACGCCAGGCTGGATGTTGGCAGTAAGTGTTCCCCTCTCCTCGCTTATGTTCCTGAGTGCTGGTTACCATGGAGACTCGGGCAGCTGGAGAACGCTGTGAGCACACCACCACCATGAATCCTGCCATGTCCAGTTTACACGATGAGGAGGAAACTCGATAAACACCCCAGGTGGTTGGTTTACAGAGATACCTGGAGCCTGGATGGGTGAAAGTACAGCATAGCTATTGGGTTTCTGCTCCATCACCACATCTGGTCCCTGTTCCACAGAGAGAGAGACCCCTACTCGCCTCGTAGTTTCATGTCACGACTCGGTGACACACTGGAACCATTACTAAACAGCTGGTTCCTATAGAAGAAGTTCTCTCTGAGTAAAGAAGAGTTGATTTATTAAACCAGAGGAGGTCTGCTTCTCAGCCTTACTAATTTCTTTTTAAATGCCCACGTTTACTTTAATACTAGCTGCATCATTTCACATCCAGGAGATGTTTCTGTGATCCATCCTAAAGGCCCATTGTCCTATAAGCTCAAACCCATCTGTCCTCTTCTGGGGCCCACAGGACAGACGGGTTAGTTTCAGACACGTGTCACGGGAGAAATGTTGAACCAACTTTAAGGCTGTCTTTAGTAGCCAAGTGCAGACAATCAAGTCAAGTGTGTAGTTTGTGATTGATTATTATTAGTGGAGTTCATCCCTGTCTGTCTGCCCCCCCCCAGCTCCAGCTATGAAGACGGCCCCACCCGCCTCCAAGACCCTGAAGCTGCTGTCGTCTCTGTCCCACGTCCCTGCCCTGACGGAGGAGAGCCCGGCCCAGCACACGGCCCCGCTGTACGAGAGTGAGGAGCTGTAATGGAACCGTGGTACTGCGGGTCCATGACAGACGAGGACTTCACTAAAGCTTCAATCTCTGCACAAAACAGAGCAGCTCTGCCAAAGATGACCTGTGATATTAGGATGTATCACTAACGGGATGTGGAGACATGTTGATGCTGCGGTTCATCTCCACTGTGTTCTGCTCTATCTCTAGGTCTCTGCTGTGAGTGATGGAGAGATAGCGCCAGCTCTGCTCAAACATAAACCTCCCCTGTAGACCACTGTTGCGTGTTTAAGTGAAAACTGAACCTAGATTTAGTCCTTTCCTGCTCTTGAACCAGTCCTGCATGCTCTGGAGTAGTCCTCCCACCACGTCTGTATTTTCCAAGAACAAGAAGTTAGCTGCTCTGCTAAAGTTAAGAGTGTATGAAACATTTTATTTATAGTTATCAGTGTCAAGCCCTGCGGCGAGCTGCTGCTAGAAGACTGATGCTGGACCTGCTCTCGGAGCAAACATCTACAGTGCTGAAACATCTGAACCTAAGAAGAATCACCACATCCCTGTTGCACTGCCCGTTTTTGGTTACAGGCATCTGTTTGTCAGGCTAAAGGCTAATTATTTAAAGATTTGTGGCAATTTCTTATATTGAAGTGCTTATTGCCAGCCAGGAGCTACTTTCACTAATAAACCTTTGTTTTTACCTGGATCTGGTGTTCACTCTGCTCTTCCTTTATTAAACTTTACACGAGGATCTCGAGAGGTGAAGTGGTTTTATGGGTCAGAAATCGGATGAAGTGCCGTTTGCATCAGACTGGTTTGGAAATATGAGATTTTAAATGACAAGCAGAAACGTGTGTGAAAGTGCTGTTTGTTGTGCAAGAAGTTCTAGATATATCAGTGGATGAATCAGAAATAAAGGGAAACCCTGACATTGTGTCCTTGTTTTCTTGTGGTCAACTCAAGACGTGACCCCACACAGCCACCATCAGAAACCTGGGAGCAGTTTCAGGGCACAGACTAGTTACGAGCTGGCTGATGTGGGACCAGCTTTTTGTTAAAGTACTCAGGCTTAAGTTAAGCACCATGCAAAAATTTAAAATTAAATTTTATGAACATAATTTAAAAAACAATATATATAATTTTTGGGTTGACTGTTCTACTCCACTATTATATTGGTACTGTGTAAATCTAAAAAAATTAAATTTTGTAAGAACTTGATATATTTTATGAACGTGGAAATTATATCTAAAAATATATAATTGTTTTAGCCACACTTCTTTCCGTTTTAACCCTTTAAACTTTTACTTTCTTTGATTATCTAGCCAGCTAATGCAGCTTTTATTTTTGGTTAATAAGTACAGAATTGTGCTTTGCTGATGCCTGGTTCAGCAGCGTTCAGCAGCAGACACTAGCGGCAGTTCTGAACAAGAAGTGGACGCAGTTAGCTAGCGAAAGTCGTTCTGCTGGCTAACCATTTAGCGGAAGTAGGTCACAGTGTTATTACAATCATGAACGACGAGGCTATTTTAATAAATTCATAATATGAACACGTTTCGCCAGTTCAAAGTTACAACACTCAAAGAAGCAGAGTCAGAGCGGTGAGTCCAGCAGCATTGCTAGCTGCTAGCTAAACAGGAAGGACCCGGTCGGAGTTCCCTTCACTCTGTGTCTGCAGCCAGCGTTGCGGTAGAGTAGACGGTATCGTGACTTTCTCTTCTTTCACACTTTCTACCTGCTTAATTATTCTGTTTTAAAAGCTCACCTGGAATCATTGAGGGTGTAAACGAGTTAAGATTTGGACATTACACTGGGCTCATAGGCTGGTGTTATTGAAAACTAGTAATTTAGTAAATGATCAATACTTAGTAAATTATCAATACTGTGGCACTTTTTGTTCTGCAAAATGAAGAGGCATTCAAATGATAAATAAATAAATAAATAAAGAGTAGACGATATCATCTCACAGATGCGCAGTAACCCACTGCGCATCCTGCAACAATCACAACGAAGACGTACCACTTCGTGATGTCACAAAGCTCAGTTTGATGACAGGAGGTCAGTCAGTTCATTGCTCCAGAAGGTAAGGGTGTGTAAAGTCGGATCACATTGTGCGATTTTCGGCCGTCTTAGCCAGGTGCCTCGTCGGGAGCATAAACGTGTAGAAAAACAGTGAAGGAGGGTGATTAGCTAATTTGAGATGTTCAGTCTGACCGGATCAGCAATAGCTTTATGAGCCGTTCCACGACCAAAGTTTGATGTCTCTAGAAGATTGTATAAATATGTTAGTTTCACTTTTTTTTATGTAATTTAACTAGTTTTATGTAGGTAATCATTTCTTTGTGAACATTTTCTGTCTTTTGCAGGTAACATGTCTAATATCTGATACAGCTGAATTTGCAGATAAGTATGCATTTATCTAGTCTGTCTTTCACTGAATTGCAGGTAAACTTACTAATATTGTCCCTTTGTTTTTAGGAATTCTTTTCTTGGCAATGCATTAAACCAAGAGGAGTAAGTGGGATTTCTTTGCTTCAGGATTAATGTTTGTGATGTTTGAGATTTCTTCTCTAATTTGCACGTAAGTACGCATTTATTTAGTATTTTCTTCTCTAATTTCAACGTCAAAGTCAAAGTCATTTATTGTCATATTCTCCACATGTGCAGGACATACAGAGAAATGAAATTCAGTTTCAGCGCACACAATTCAAGGATCAGACATACGTGGGTAAGACACATAACAAGAATTGGTGACTGTGGTCATTCGCAACATGAGTCGCGCTAATTTGCAGATAAGTATTCATTTATCTGGTATTTCTTTCTCTATTTTGCAGATAAACTTAATATTGGACCTCATTTCTTCATATAGTTCAGAAAAGTATTCGTTTATTTAGTATTTTCTTCTCTAATTTGCAGGTAAGTATCAATTTACCAGTTTTTTTTTCTGTAATTTGCAGGTAAACCTAATATTGGACCTCATTTCCTCTTTTTCAGGTAAGTATTCATTTATTTAGTATTTTCTTCTCTAATTTGCAGGTAAGTATGCATTTATCTGGTATTTCTTCCCATTTTTGCAGGTAAGCCTACTAATATTGGACCTCATTTCCTCATATTTGCAGGTAAACTTACTAATAGTGTCCCTTTGTTTTTAGGAGTTATTTTCTTGGCAATGCATTAAACCGAGAGGAGTAAGTGGGATTTCTTTGCTTCAGGATTAATGTTTGTGATGTAACCAAGCAGTGAGGAGGAGACGGGGTAGGTACAGTCCTGAAAGAGATGGTACAGTCCAAACAAAGGGTACAGTCCAGACAGAAATGGTACAGTCCAAACAAAGGGTACAGTCCAGACAGAAATGGTACAGTCCAAACAAAGGGTACAGTCCAGACAGAAATGGTACAGTCCAAACAAAGGGTACAGTCCAGACAGAAATGGTACAGTCCAAACAAAGGGTACAGTCCAGACAGAAATGGTACAGTCCAGAAAGAAATGGTACAGTCCAAACAAAGGGTACAGTCCAGACAGAAATGGTAAAGTCCAAACAAACGGTACAGTCCAGACAGAAATGGTACAGTCCAAACAAAGGGTACATTCTAACCTTTAATGACGCCATCAGTCTACTAATTTGCAGGTACGTACATTTTTTCTAGTGTTCTCTTTAATTTGCAAGTAAATACACATTTAACTAATATTGTCTTTTCCACTTTGCAGGTAAGTTTGCATTTATCTAGTATATTCCTCTAATTTGCAGGTAAGCACGCATTTATCTAATATTTTGTCCTCTAATTTGCAGGTAAGTACGTTTTTTTCTAGTATTTTCTTCTCTAATTTGCAGGTAAGTACGCATTTATCAAGCATTTTCTGCTCTAATTTGCAGGTAAATACGCATTTACCTAATATTGTCTTCAAAACTTTGCAGGTAAAGACGCATGTATCTAGTATTTTCTTCTGTACTTTTTAAGTAAGTACACATTTACCTGGTCTTTTCTTCTCTAATTTGCAGGTAAGTACGCACTTATTTAACAATGTCTTCTCTACTTTGCAAGTAAAGACGCATGTATGTAGTATTTTCTTCTCTACTTTGCTGGTAAGTTTGCATTTATCTAGTATTTTGTCCTCTAATTTGCATTTTTTTCTAGTATTTTCTTTTCTAATTTGCAGGTAAGTTCGCATTTATCAAGCATTTTCTACTCTAATTTGCAGGTAAATACACATTTATCTAATATTGTCTTTAAAACTTTGCAGGTAAAGACGCATGTATCTAGTATTTTCTTCTGTACTTTTTAAGTAAGTACACATTTACCTGGTCTTTTCTTCTCTAATTTGCAGGTAAGTACGTTTTTTTCTAGTATTTTCATCTCTAATTTGCAGGTAAACACGTTTTTTTCTAGTATTTTCATCTCTAATTTGCAGGTAAATACGCATTTATCTAATATTCTCTTCTCTACTTTGCAGGTAAGTTTGCATTTATCTAGTATATTCCTTTAATTTGCAGGTAAGCACGCATTTATCTAATATTTTGTCCTCTAATTTGCAGGTAAGTACGTTTTTTTCTAGTATTTTCTTCTCTAATTTGCAGGTAAGTACGTATTTATCAAGCATTTTCTACTCTAATTTGCAGGTAAATACGCATTTATCTAATATTGTCTTCAAAACTTTGCAGGTAAAGACGCATGTATCTAGTATTTTCTTCTGTACTTTTTAAGTAAGTACACATTTACCTGGTCTTTTCTTCTCTAATTTGCAGGTAAATACGCATCTATCTAAAATTGCCTTCTCTGCTTTGCAGGTAAGTATGCATTTATGTAGTATTCTCTTCTCTACTTTGCAGGTAAGTACGCATTTATCTAATATTTTCTCCTCTAATTTGCAGGTAAACACGTTTTTTTCTAGTATTTTCATCTCTAATTTGCAGGTAAACACGTTTTTTTCTAGTATTTTCATCTCTAATTTGCAGGTAAGTTTGCATTTATCTAGTATTTTGTCCTCTAATTTGCATTTTTTTCTAGTATTTTCTTTTCTTATTTGCAGGTAAGTACACATTTATCAAGCATTTTCTACTCTAATTTGCAGGTAAATACACATTTATCTAATATTGTCTTTAAAACTTTGCAGGTAAAGACGCATGTATCTAGTATTTTCTTCTGTACTTTTTAAGTAAGTACACATTTACCTGGTCTTTTCTTCTCTAATTTGCAGGTAAATACGCATTTATCTAAAATTGCCTTCTCTGCTTTGCAGGTAAATATGCATTTATGTAGTATTCTCTTCTCTACTTTGCAGGTAAGTACGCATTTATCTAATATTTTCTCCTCTAATTTGCAGGTAAACACGTTTTTTTCTAGTATTTTCATCTCTAATTTGCAGGTAAACACGTTTTTTTCTAGTATTTTCATCTCTAATTTGCAGGTAAGAACGCATTGATTAAGTATTTTCTACTCTAATTTGCAGGTAAATACGCAATTATCTAATATTCTCTTCTCTAATTTGCAGGTAAATATGCATTTATCTAATATTGTCTTCTCTACTTTGCAGGTAAGTTTGCATTTATCTAGTATACTCCTCTAATTTGCAGGTAAGCACGCATTTATCTAATATTTTGTCCTCTAATTTGCAGGTAAGTACGTTTTTTTCTAGTATTTTCTTTAATTTGCAGGTAAGTACGCATTTATCAAGCATTTTCTACTCTAATTTGCAGGTAAATACGCATTTATCGAATATTGTCTTCAAAACTTTGCAGGTAAAGACGCATGTATCTAGTATTTTCTTCTGTACTTTTTAAGTAAGTACACATTTACCTGGTCTTTTCTTCTCTAATTTGCAGGTAAATACGCATTTATCTAATATTCTCTTCTCTACTTTGCAGGTAAGTTTGCATTTATCTAGTATATTCCTCTAATTTGCAGGTAAGCACACATTTATCTAATATTTTGTCCTCTAATTTGCAGGTAAGTACGTTTTTTTCTAGTATTTTCTTCTCTAATTTGCAGGTAAGTACGCATTTATCAAGCATTTTCTACTCTAATTTGCAGGTAAATATGCATTTATCTAAAATTGTCTTCAAAACTTTGCAGGTAAAGACGCATGTATCTAGTATTTTCTTCTGTACTTTTTAAGTAAGTACACATTTACCTGGTCTTTTCTTCTCTAATTTGCAGGTAAGTACGCATTTATTTAACAATGTCTTCTCTACTTTGCAAGTAAAGACGCATGTATGTAGTATTTTCTTCTCTACTTTGCAGGTAAGTTTGCATTTATCTAGTATTTTGTCCTCTAATTTGCATTTTTTTCTAGTATTTTCTTTTCTAATTTGCAGGTAAGTTCTCATTTATCAAGCATTTTCTACTCTAATTTGCAGGTAAATACACATTTATCTAATATTGTCTTCAAAACTTTGCAGGTAAAGACGCATGTATCTAGTATTTTCTTCTGTACTTTTTAAGTAAGTACACATTTACCTGGTCTTTTCTTCTCTAATTTGCAGGTAAATACGCATTTATCTAAAATTGTCTTCTCTACTTTGCAGGTAAGTATGCATTTATGTAGTATTTTCTTCTGTACTTTGCAGGTAAGTTTGCATTTATCTAGTATTTTGTCCTCTAATTTGCAGGTAAGTACGTTTTTTTCTAGTATTTTCTTTTCTAATTTGCAGGTAAGTTCGCATTTATCAAGCATTTTCTACTCTAATTTGCAGGTAAATACGCATTTATCTAATATTGTCTTCAAAACTTTGCAGGTAAAGACGCATGTATCTAGTATTTTCTTCTGTACTTTTTAAGTAAGTACACATTTACCTGGTCTTTTCTTCTCTAATTTGCAGGTAAGTACGCATTTATTTAACAATGTCTTCTCTACTTTGCAAGTAAAGACGCATGTATGTAGTATTTTCTTCTCTACTTTGCAGGTAAGTTTGCATTTATCTAGTATTTTGTCCTCTAATTTGCATTTTTTTCTAGTATTTTCTTTTCTAATTTGCAGGTAAGTTCGCATTTATCAAGCATTTTCTACTCTAATTTGCAGGTAAATACGCATTTATCTAATATTCTCTTCTCTAATTTGCAGGTAAATACGCATTTATCTAATATTGTCTTCTCTACTTTGCAGGTAAGTTTGCATTTATCTAGTATATTCCTCTAATTTGCAGGTAAGCACGCATTTATCTAATATTTTGTCCTCTAATTTGCAGGTAAGTACGTTTTTTTCTAGTATTTTCTTCTCTAATTTGCAGGTAAGTACGCATTTATCTAATATTGTCTTCAAAACTTTGCAGGTAAAGACGCATGTATCTAGTATTTTCTTCTGTACTTTTTAAGTAAGTACACATTTACCTGGTCTTTTCTTCTCTAATTTGCAGGTAAGTACGCATTTATTTAACAATGTCTTCTCTACTTTGCAAGTAAAGACGCATGTATGTAGTATTTTCTTCTCTACTTTGCAGGTAAGTTTGCATTTATCTTGTATATTCTTTACTTTGCAGGTAAGTACGCATTTATCTAATATTTTGTCCTCTAATTTGCAGGTAAGTACGTTTTTTTCTAGTATTTTCTTCTCTAATTTGCAGGTAAGTACGCATTTATCAAGCATTTTCTGCTCTAATTTGCAGGTAAATACGCATTTATCTAATATTGTCTTCAAAACTTTGCAGGTAAAGACGCATGTATCTAGTATTTTCTTCTGTACTTTTTAAGTAAGTACACATTTACCTGGTCTTTTCTTCTCTAATTTGCAGGTAAGTACGCATTTATTTAACAATGTCTTCTCTACTTTGCAAGTAAAGACGCATGTATGTAGTATTTTCTTCTCTACTTTGCAGGTAAGTTTGCATTTATCTAGTATTTTGTCCTCTAATTTGCATTTTTTTCTAGTATTTTCTTTTCTAATTTGCAGGTAAGTTCTCATTTATCAAGCATTTTCTACTCTAATTTGCAGGTAAATACACACTTATCTAATATTGTCTTCAAAACTTTGCAGGTAAAGACGCATGTATCTAGTATTTTATTCTGTACTTTTTAAGTAAGTACACATTTACCTGGTCTTTTCTTCTCTAATTTGCAGGTAAATACGCATCTATCTAAAATTGCCTTCTCTGCTTTGCAGGTAAGTTTGCATTTATCTAGTATATTCCTTTAATTTGCAGGTAAGCACGCATTTATCTAATATTTTGTCCTCTAATTTGCAGGTAAGTACGCATTTATCAAGCATTTTCTACTCTAATTTGCAGGTAAGTTTGCATTTATCTAGTATTTTGTCCTCTAATTTGCAGGTAAGTACGTTTTTTTCTAGTATTTTCTTTTCTAATTTGCAGGTAAGTTCGCATTTATCAAGCATTTTCTACTCTAATTTGCAGGTAAATACGCATTTATCTAATATTGTCTTCAAAACTTTGCAGGTAAAGACGCATGTATCTAGTATTTTCTTCTGTACTTTTTAAGTAAGTACACATTTACCTGGTCTTTTCTTCTCTAATTTGCAGGTAAGTACGCATTTATTTAACAATGTCTTCTCTACTTTGCAAGTAAAGACGCATGTATGTAGTATTTTCTTCTCTACTTTGCAGGTAAGTTTGCATTTATCTAGTATTTTTCCTCTAATTTGCAGGTAAATACGCATTTATCTAACATTTTCTTCTATACTTTGCAGGTAAAGACGCATGTTCTAGTATTTTCTTCTGTACTTTTTAAGTAAGTACACATTTACCTGGTCTTTTCTTCTCTAATTTGCAGGTAAATACGCATCTATCTAAAATTGCCTTCTCTGCTTTGCAGGTAAGTATGCATTTATGTAGTATTCTCTTCTCTACTTTGCAGGTAAGTACGCATTTATCTAATATTTTCTCCTCTAATTTGCAGGTAAACACGTTTTTTTCTAGTATTTTCATCTCTAATTTGCAGGTAAGAACGCATTGATTAAGTATTTTCTACTCTAATTTGCAGGTAAATACGCATTTATCTAATATTCTCTTCTCTAATTTGCAGGTAAATATGCATTTATCTAATCTTGTCTTCTCTACTTTGCAGGTAAGTTTGCATTTATCTAGTATATTCCTCTAATTTGCAGGTAAGCACGCATTTATCTAATATTTTGTCCTCTAATTTGCAGGTAAGTACGTTTTTTTCTAGTATTTTCTTCTCTAATTTGCAGGTAAATATGCATTTATCTAATATTGTCTTCTCTACTTTGCAGGTAAGTTTGCATTTATCTAGTATATTCCTCTAATTTGCAGGTAAGCACGCATTTATCTAATATTTTGTCCTCTAATTTGCAGGTAAGTACGTTTTTTTCTAGTATTTTCTTTTCTAATTTGCAGGTAAGTTCGCATTTATTAAGCATTTTCTACTCTAATTTGCAGGTAAATACGCATTATCTAAAATTGCCTTCTCTGCTTTGCAGGTAAGTATGCATTTATGTAGTATTCTCTTCTCTACTTTGCAGGTAAGTACGCATTTATCTAATATTTTCTTCTCTAATTTGCAGGTAAGTACGCATTTATCAAGCATTTTCTACTCTAATTTGCAGGTAAATACGCATTTATCTAATATTGTCTTCAAAACTTTGCAGGTAAAGACGCATGTATCTAGTATTTTCTTCTGTACTTTTTAAGTAAGTACACATTTACCTGGTCTTTTCTTCTCTAATTTGCAGGTAAATACGCATTTATCTAATATTCTCTTCTCTACTTTGCAGGTAAGTTTGCATTTATCTAGTATTCTCTTCTCTACTTTGCAGGTAAGTACGCATTTATTTAACAATGTCTTCTCTACTTTGCAAGTAAAGACGCATGTATGTAGTATTTTCTTCTCTACTTTGCAGGTAAGTTATCATTTATCTAGTATTTTGTCCTCTAATTTGCATTTTTTTCTAGTATTTTCTTTTCTAATTTGCAGGTAAGTTCGCATTTATCAAGCATTTTCTACTCTAATTTGCAGGTAAATACACATTTATCTAATATTGTCTTCAAAACTTTGCAGGTAAAGACGCATGTATCTAGTATTTTCTTCTGTACTTTTTAAGTAAGTACACATTTACCTGGTCTTTTCTTCTCTAATTTGCAGGTAAATACGCATCTATCTAAAATTGCCTTCTCTGCTTTGCAGGTAAGTATGCATTTATGTAGTATTCTCTTCTCTACTTTGCAGGTAAGTACGCATTTATCTAATATTTTCTCCTCTAATTTGCAGGTAAACACGTTTTTTTCTAGTATTTTCATCTCTAATTTGCAGGTAAACACGTTTTGTTCTAGTATTTTCATCTCTAATTTGCAGGTAAATACGCATTTATCTAATATTCTCTTCTCTAATTTGCAGGTAAATATGCATTTATCTAATATTGTCTTCTCTACTTTGCAGGTAAGTTTGCATTTATCTAGTATTTTCCTCTAATTTGCAGGTAAGCACGCATTTATCTAATATTTTGTCCTCTAATTTGCAGGTAAGTACGCATTTATCAAGCATTTTCTAGTCTAATTTGCAGGTAAATACGCATTTATCTAATATTGTCTTCAAAACTTTGCAGGTAAAGACGCATGTATCTAGTATTTTCTTCTGTACTTTTTAAGTAAGTACACATTTACCTGGTCTTTTCTTCTCTAATTTGCAGGTAAATACGCATTTATCTAATATTCTCTTCTCTACTTTGCAGGTAAGTTTGCATTTATCTAGTATATTCCTCTAATTTGCAGGTAAGCACGCATTTATCTAATATTTTTTTCCTCTAATTTTCAGGTAAGTACGTTTTTTTCTAGTATTTTCTTTTCTAATTTGCAGGTAAGTTCGCATTATTTAAGCATTTTCTACTCTAATTTGCAGGGAAATACGCCTCTCGTCTCGTCTTGTCTCTCCTCTCTCGTCTTCCTCCGCTTATCCGGGTCCGGGTCGCGGGGGCAGCATCCCAACTAGGGAGCTCCAGGCCGTCCTCTCCCCGGCCTTGTCCACCAGCTCCTCCGGCAGGACCCCAAGGCGTTCCCGGACCAGATTGGAGATGTAACCTCTCCA
The DNA here is from genome assembly GCA_006942095.1 of Nothobranchius kuhntae. Classification (NCBI taxonomy): domain Eukaryota; kingdom Metazoa; phylum Chordata; class Actinopteri; order Cyprinodontiformes; family Nothobranchiidae; genus Nothobranchius; species Nothobranchius kuhntae. The sequence continues at coordinate 187,776 of SSNQ01034045.1, forward strand.
ACGTGTCCTGGGTCGACCCGGGGGCCTTCTGCCGGCAGGACATGCCCGAAACACCTCCCCGGGGAGGCGTCCTGGAGGCATCCTGACCAGATGCCCAAACCACCTCAACTGGCTCCTTTCGATCCGGAGGAGCAGCGGTTCTACTCCGAGTCCCTCCCCAATGTCCGAGCTCCTCACCCTATCTCTAAGGCTGAGCCCGGCCACCCTACGGAGGAAACTCATTTCGGCCGCTTGTATCCGCGATCTCGTTCTTTCGGTCATTACCCAAAGCTCATGACCATAGGTGAGGATTGGGACGTAGATCGACCGGTAAATCGAGAGCCTGGCTTTCTGGCTCAGCTCCCTCTTCCCCACGACAGATCGGCTCAGCGTCCGCATCACTGCAGACGCCGAACCAATCCGCCTGTCGATCTCCCGATCCCTCCTACCCTCACTCGTGAACAAGACCCCGAGATACTTAAACTCCTCCACTTGAGGTAGGACCTCTCCCCCGACCCGGAGGTGGCAAGCCATCCTTTTCCGGTCGAGAACCATGGTCTCCGATTTGGAGGTGCTGATCCTCATCCCAGCCGCTTCACATTCGGCCGCGAACCTACCCAGCAAGAGCTGAAGGTCAGAGCTGGATGAAGCTAGGAGGACCACATCATCCGCAAAAAGCAGAGACGAGATTCTCCTGCCACCAAACTCGACACACTCCACACCACGGCTGCGTCTAGAAATTCTGTCCATAAAAGTGATGAACAGAACCGGTGACAAAGGGCAGCCCTGGCGGAGTCCAACCCTCACTGGGAACAGGTCCGACTTACTACCGGCTATGCGGACCAAACTCACGCTCCTCTGGTAAAGGGACTGAATGGCCCTTAACAGAAAGCCACCCACCCCATACTCCTGGAGCGTCCCCCACAGGGTGCCCCTGGGGACACGGTCATANTCAAGGAAATACGCATTTATCTAAAATTGTCTTCAAAACTTTGCAGGTAAAGACGCATGTATCTAGTATTTTCATCTGTACTTTTTAAGTAAGTACACATTTACCTGGTCTTTTCTTCTCTAATTTGCAGGTAAGTACGCATTTATTTAACAATGTCTTCTCTACTTTGCAAGTAAAGACGCATGTATGTAGTATTTTCTTCTCTACTTTGCAGGTAAGTTTGCATTTATCTAGTATTTTGTCCTCTAATTTGCATTTTTTTCTAGTATTTTCTTTTCTAATTTGCAGGTAAGTTCGCATTTATCAAGCATTTTCTACTCTAATTTGCAGGTAACTACACACTTATCTAATATTGTCTTCAAAACTTTGCAGGTAAAGACGCATGTATCTAGTATTTTCTTCTGTACTTTTTAAGTAAGTACACATTTACCTGGTCTTTTCTTCTCTAATTTGTAGGTAAATACGCATTTATCTAATATTCTCTTCTCTAATTTGCAGGTAAGTACGCATTTATTTAACAATGTCTTCTCTACTTTGCAAGTAAAGACGCATGTATGTAGTATTTTCTCTCTACTTTGCAGGTAAGTTTGCATTTATCTAGTATTTTGTCCTCTAATTTGCATTTTTTTCTAGTATTTTCTTCTCTAATTTGCAGGTAAGTACGCATTTATCTAGTATTTTCTACTCTAATTTGCAGGTAACTACACACTTATCTAATATTGTCTTCAAAACTTTGCAGGTAAAGACGCATGTATCTAGTATTTTCTTCTGTACTTTTTAAGTAAGTACACATTTACCTGGTCTTTTCTTCTCTAATTTGCAGGTAAGTACGCATTTATTTAACAATGTCTTCTCTACTTTGCAAGTAAAGACGCATGTATGTAGTATTTTCTTCTCTACTTTGCAGGTAAGTTTGCATTTATCTAGTATTTTGTCCTCTAATTTGCATTTTTTTCTAGTATTTTCTTTTCTAATTTGCAGGTAAGTTCGCATTTATCAAGCATTTTCTACTCTAATTTGCAGGTAACTACGCATTTATCTAATATTGTCTTCAAAACTTTGCAGGTAAAGACGCATGTATCTAGTATTTTCTTCTGTACTTTTTAAGTAAGTACACATTTACCTGGTCTTTTCTTCTCTAATTTGCAGGTAAATACGCATTTATCTAATATTCTCTTCTCTACTTTGCAGGTAAGTTTGCATTTATCTAGTATATTCCTCTAATTTGCAGGTAAGTTTGCATTTATCTAGTATATTCCTCTAATTTGCAGGTAAGTACGTTTTTTTCTAGTATTTTCTTCTCTAATTTGCAGGTAAGTACGCATTTATCAAGCATTTTCTGCTCTAATTTGCAGGTAAATACGCATTTATCTAATATTGTCTTCAAAACTTTGCCGGTAAAGACGCATGTATCTAGTATTTTCTTCTGTACTTTTTAAGTAAGTACACATTTACCTGGTCTTTTCTTCTCTAATTTGCAGGTAAGTACGCATTTATTTAACAATGTTTTCTCTACTTTGCAAGTAAAGACGCATGTATGTAGTATTTTCTCCTCTAATTTGCAGGTAAGTATGCATTTATCTAATATTTTCTCCTCTAATTTGCAGGTAAACACGTTTTTTTCTAGTATTTTCATCTCTAATTTGCAGGTAAACACGTTTTTTTCTAGTATTTTCATCTCTAATTTGCAGGTAAGAACGCATTGATTAAGTATTTTCTACTCTAATTTGTAGGTAAATACGCATTTATCTAATATTCTCTTCTCTAATTTGCAGGTAAGTACGCATTTATTTAACAATGTCTTCTCTACTTTGCAAGTAAAGACGCATGTATGTAGTATTTTCTTCTCTACTTTGCAGGTAAGTTTGCATTTATCTAGTATTTTGTCCTCTAATTTGCATTTTTTTCTAGTATTTTCTTCTCTAATTTGCAGGTAAGTACGCATTTGTCAAGCATTTTCTACTCTAATTTGCAGGTAAATACGCATTTATCTAATATTGTCTTCAAAACTTTGCAGGTAAAGACGCATGTATCTAGTATTTTCTTCTGTACTTTTTAAGTAAGTACACATTTATCTGGTCTTTTCTTCTCTAATTTGCAGGTAAATACGCATCTATCTAAAAATGCCTTCTCTGCTTTGCAGGTAAGTATGCATTTATGTAGTATTTTCTCCTCTAATTTGCAGGTAAGAACGCATTTATCTAATATTTTCTCCTCTAATTTGCAGGTAAACACGTTTTTTTCTGGTATTTTCATCTCTAATTTGCAGGTAAACACGTTTTTTTCAAGTATTTTCATCTCTAATTTGCAGGTAAGAACGCATTGATTAAGTATTTTCTACTCTAATTTGCAGGTAAATATGCATTTACCTAATATTGTCTTCTCGACTTTGCAGGTAAGTTTGCATTTATCTAGTATATTCCTCTAATTTGCAGGTAAGCACGCATTTATCTAATATTTTGTCCTCTAATTTGCAGGTAAGTACGCATTTATCTAATATTCTCTTCTCTAATTTGCAGGTAAATATGCATTTATCTAATATTGTCTTCTCGACTTTGCAGGTAAGTTTGCATTTATCTAGTATATTCCTCTAATTTGCAGGTAAGCACGCATTTATCTAATATTTTGTCCTCTAATTTGCAGGTAAGTACGTTTTTTTCTAGTATTTTCTTCTCTAATTTGCAGGTAAGTACGCATTTGTCAAGCATTTTCTACTCTAATTTGCAGGTAAATACGCATTTATCTAATATTGTCTTCAAAACTTTGCAGGTAAAGACGCATGTATCTAGTATTTTCTTCTGTACTTTTTAAGTAAGTACACATTTACCTGGTCTTTTCTTCTCTAATTTGCAGGTAAATACGCATTTATCTAATATTCTCTTCTCTACTTTGCAGGTAAGTTTGCATTTATCTAGTATTTTGTCCTCTAATTTGCAGGTAAGTACGTTTTTTTCTAGTATTTTCTTTTCTAATTTGCAGGTAAGTTCGCATTTATTAAGCATTTTCTACTCTAATTTGCAGGGAAATACGCATTTTTCTAGTATTGTCTTCAAAACTTTGCAGGTAAAGACGCATGTATCTAGTATTTTCTTCTGTACTTTTTAAGTAAGTACACATTTATCTAGTCTTTTCTTCTCTAATTTGCAGGTAAATACGCATCTATCTAAAATTGCCTTCTCTGCTTTGCAGGTAAGTATGCATTTATGTAGTATTTTCTCCTCTAATTTGCAGGTAAGTACGTTTTTTTCTAGTATTTTCTTTTCTAATTTGCAGGTAAGTTCGCATTTATTAAGCATTTTCTACTCTAATTTGCAGGGAAATACGCATTTATCTAATATTGTCTTCAAAACTTTGCAGGTAAAGACGCATGTATCTAGTATTTTCTTCTGTACTTTTTAAGTAAGTACACATTTATCTAGTCTTTTCTTCTCTAATTTGCAGGTAAATACGCATCTATCTAAAATTGCCTTCTCTGCTTTGCAGGTAAGTATGCATTTATGTAGTATTTTCTTCTCTACTTTGCAGGTAAGAACGCATTTATCTAATATTTTCTCCTCTAATTTGCATGTAAACACGTTTTTTTCTAGTATTTTCTTCTCTAATTTGCAGGTAAGTACGCATTTATCTAATATTGTCTTCAAAACTTTGCAGGTAAAGACGCATGTATCTAGTATTTTCTTCTGTACTTTTTAAGTAAGTACACATTTACCTGGTCTTTTCTTCTCTAATTTGCAGGTAAGTACGCATTTATTTAACAATTCTTCTCTACTTTGCAGGTAAGTTTGCATTTATCTAGTATTTTGTCCTCTAATTTGCAGGTAAGTACGTTTTTTTCTAGTATTTTCTTTTCTAATTTGCAGGTAAGTTCGCATTTATTAAGCATTTTCTACTCTAATTTGCAGGGAAATACGCATTTTTCTAGTATTGTCTTCAAAACTTTGCAGGTAAAGACGCATGTATCTAGTATTTTCTTCTGTACTTTTTAAGTAAGTACACATTTATCTAGTCTTTTCTTCTCTAATTTGCAGGTAAATACGCATTTATCTAATATTGTCTTCTCTACTTTGCAGGTAAGTTTGCATTTATCTAGTATATTCCTCTAATTTGCAGGTAAGCACGCATTTCTCTAATATTGTCTTCAAAACTTTGCAGGTAAAGACGCATGTATCTAGTATTTTCTTCTGTACTTTTTAAGTAAGTACACATTTACCTGGTCTTTTCTTCTCTAATTTGCAGGTAAGTACGCATTTATTTAACAATGTCTTCTCTACTTTGCAAGTAAAGACACATGTATGTAGTATTTTCTTCTCTACTTTGCAGGTAAGTACGCATTTATCTAATATTTTCTTCTCTACTTTGCAGGTAAAGACGCATGTATCTAGTATTTTCTTCTGTACTTTTTAAGTAAGTACACATTTACCTGGTCTTTTCTTCTCTAATTTGCAGGTAAGTACGCATTTATTTAACAATGTCTTCTCTACTTTGCAAGTAAAGACGCATGTATGTAGTATTTTCTTCTCTACTTTGCAGGTAAGTTTGCATTTATCTAGTATTTTGTCCTCTAATTTGCATTTTTTTCTAGTATTTTCTTTTCTAATTTGCAGGTAAGTTCGCATTTATCAAGCATTTTCTACTCTAATTTGCAGGTAAATACGCATTTATCTAATATTGTCTTCAAAACTTTGCAGGTAAAGACGCATGTATCTAGTATTTTCTTCTGTACTTTTTAAGTAAGTACACATTTACCTGGTCTTTTCTTCTCTAATTTGCAGGTAAATACGCATTTATCTAATATTCTCTTCTCTACTTTGCAGGTAAGTTTGCATTTATCTAGTATATTCCTCTAATTTGCAGGTAAGCACGCATTTATCTAATATTTTGTCCTCTAATTTGCAGGTAAGTACGTTTTTTTCTAGTATTTTCTTCTCTAATTTGCAGGTAAATACGCATTTATCTAATATTGTCTTCAAAACTTTGCAGGTAAAGACGCATGTATCTAGTATTTTCTTCTGTACTTTTTAAGTAAGTACACATTTACCTGGTCTTTTCTTCTCTAATTTGCAGGTAAATACGCATTTATCTAATATTCTCTTCTCTACTTTGCAGGTAAGTTTGCATTTATCTAGTATATTCCTCTAATTTGCAGGTAAGCACGCATTTATCTAATATTTTGTCCTCTAATTTGCAGGTAAGTACGTTTTTTTCTAGTATTTTCTTTTCTAATTTGCAGGTAAGTACGCATTTATCAAGCATTTTCTACTCTAATTTGCAGGTAAATACGCATTTATCTAATATTGTCTTCAAAACTTTGCAGGTAAAGACGCATGTATCTAGTATTTTCTTCTGTACTTTTTAAGTAAGTACACATTTACCTGGTCTTTTCTTCTCTAATTTGCAGGTAAGTACGCATTTATTTAACAATGTCTTCTCTACTTTGCAAGTAAAGACACATGTATGTAGTATTTTCTTCTCTACTTTGCAGGTAAGTTTGCATTTATCTAGTATTTTGTCCTCTAATTTGCAGGTAAGTACGTTTTTTTCTAGTATTTTCTTTTCTAATTTGCAGGTAAGTTCGCATTTATTAAGCATTTTCTACTCTAATTTGCAGGGAAATACGCATTTTTCTAGTATTGTCTTCAAAACTTTGCAGGTAAAGACGCATGTATCTAGTATTTTCTTCTGTACTTTTTAAGTAAGTACACATTTATCTAGTCTTTTCTTCTCTAATTTGCAGGTAAATACGCATTTATCTAATATTGTCTTCTCTACTTTGCAGGTAAGTATGCATTTATGTAGTATTTTCTCCTCTAATTTGCAGGTAAGAACGCATTTATCTAATATTTTCTCCTCTAATTTGCAGGTAAACACGTTTTTTTCTGGTATTTTCATCTCTAATTTGCAGGTAAATACGCATTTATCTAGTATTCTTTTCTCTACTTTGCAGGTAAAGATGCACTTATCTAGTATTTTCATCTCTAATTTGCAGGTAAGTATGCATGTATCTAGTATTTTCATCTCTACTTTGCAGGTAAGCACGCATTTATTTAATATTTTCTCCTCTAATCTGCAGGTAAATACGTTTTTTTATGTTTATGTTTATGTGCTTAGCAGATGCTTTTACCCAAAGCGACTTACAATTTTTTATTTTTTATTTTTTACCTATAGGGCATGTTGTGATCTGTGGGGGAAACCGGAGTACCCGGAGGAAACCCACGCATGCATGGGGAGAACACGCAACTCCACGCAGAAAGGCCGCAGCCGAGTTTCGAACCTTCGACCTTCATGTTGCGAGGCAACAGTGCTAACCACTGCGCCACCGTGCAGCTAGTATTTTCATCTCTAATTTGCAGGTAAGAACGCATTGATTAAGTCTTTTCTACTCTAATTTGCAGGTAAATACGCATTTATCTAATATTGTCTTCTCTACTTTGCAGGTAAATATGCATTTATCTAATATTTTCTCCTCTAATTTGCAGGTAAATATGCATTTATCTAATATTGTCTTCTCTACTTTGCAGGTAAATATGCATTTATCTAATATTTTCTCCTCTAATTTGCAGGTAAGAACGCATTGATCAAGTATTTTCTACTCTGATTTGCAGGTAACTATGCATTTATCTAAAATTGCCTTCTCTGCTTTGCAGGTAAAGACGCATGTATCTAGTATTCTCTTCTCTAATTTGCAGGTAAATACGCATTTATCTAGTACTCTCTTCTCTAATTTGCAGGTAAATACGCATTTATCTAGTACTCTCTTCTCTAATTTGTAGGTAAATAGGCATTTATCTAATATTGTCTTCTCTACTTTGCAGGTAAAGACGCATGTATCTAGTATTTTCATCTCTAATTTGCAGGTAAGCACGCATTTATCTAGTATTCTCTTCTCTAATTTGCAGGTTAATACACATTTATCTAATATTGTCTTCTCTACTTTGCAGGTAAAGACGCATGTATCTAGTATTTTCTCTAATTTGCAGGTAAATATGCATTTATCTAATATTGTCTTCAAAACTTTGCAGGTAAAGACGCATGTATCTAGTATTATCTTCTCTACTTTGCAGGTAAATATGCATTTATCTAATATTGTCTTTTCTACTTTGCAGGTAAAGACCAAGCACAAGCTGGTCAGGACCAAAACCAAGATAATCCTGCACAGCCTCACGAGCAGCAAACACAAAGGGCAATCCTTCTTCCCACGTTTTGTTTTTACTTAAGCAATTCTTGGTCAGCATTGCCTTTAAAGTTTGGTGCCATCTTTCCAAAGCACCCTGACTCTGAGGATGATACGCGGATGACATGACATGTGTGATTCCTAAGGTTTTTGTTACCTGTTTGTACAGTTTTGATTTAAAGTATGTCCCTTGGTCGGTCTGTATTACCTTTGGTAACCCAAAGATGGTGAAGAAATGGGTTAGAGCTCTGATTGTAGACCTTGTGGTAATGGAGTTCAGCGGTATGGCCTCCGGAAACCTTGTAGCTGAACACATAAGGGTTAACAAAAATCTCTTTCCTGTTCTAGGAGGTAAAGGTCCCACACAATCCAAGATGACATGGTCAAAAGGCGTACTCACTACAGGAATGGGCTGTAACGGGGCAGGAGGAATGGGCTGGTTCGGCTTTCCTGTCATCTGACAAACATTGCAACGCCGACAGATGAGACACCTCTTTCTTCATCCCTGGCCAAAAGAAATGCTGCAACAACAGTGTATAAGTTTTGTTGACACCTAAATGGCCAGACCAGTCATTCTCGTGTGCCAAGGAGACCACATGTTCTCTGTAAGAGGATGGAACAATTATTTGTTTCACCAACTCCCATTCCGAGCCCTCAGCTGCGGGCTGAGGCCAACAACGCACCAGCACATCATTATCTAATCAATAATGTGTCATGGTTTTATCAGTTTTATCTGAAGTGGTCACCTGTTCAAAGTAGGGTTTCAGAGTAACATCACTCTTCTGTACAGCAGAAAAGGTTTCTAATTCCATGTTGCTGTTCTTTTTTCAAACACAGAAACGGTTTTGTTACCTGTTATTGGGCTACAGTTACAGTTAGAAAGGGTTTCTGCTGTAAGTGGAAAAGGTTCTCCTTGCTGAGGATCAGCATCAGCCTTTTCTCTCTGCTCTGCTGCGTCTGATGAGGGAACAAACCCAAGTCCATCATGGGTTGTCTGTTCGGAGTCATCACTGAGGAGTCTCATCAGCACTGAGCCATTTAACTGGATGTCTGCATTATTCTGCGTTTGCGAACGGGTGACAGCACAAGCTGGGTAAAAATGTGAATCAGAAGCACAATTCACATGTTCGGCTTGAGGTTGAGAAATGACTTCTAAAAGAGGTAGCACTTTACCTCCAGCAACATCATTCCCCAACAAAACATCAACCCCATTTACAGGTAAGTGGTCACAAATGGCAACATCAAAGCAGCCGTTAACTCATTAACTGCCATTGACGACTAAAGTCGTCATTTGCATTTTTTTTACTGTGTGGGCGTTGGAACGAGCCCCCACACCGTGAGAACAAACATCCCAGCTTTAAAGCCGATCTTCATCCCCATACGTCACACGTCACGTGATCAGGAAGCAGAAAATCCAAGTGTGAGGAGATGGTTTTGGGCCGCTGCTGTAAAAAAAAGTGAGGCGCGAACCGGAAAAGCTTCTGCCGATCACAATTCGACAACGGATTATGAAAGAATGGATAACGATCGAAACGCGCTGATTCTTCCTGATGTAAGAGGTGAGTCTACTCTTTGTTTTGGTAGTTTTGGCGTTGACATCATCATAGAGCGTAACGTTCTATGACTCTTAAAAAAAAGTGAAAACGCTGGCAGCGAAGGGCTTTTCTGATCAGGAAACGGCTGGCAGTGAATGAGTTAACGAGCTGACATTCTAGGTGAACGCGGTGCACCTGGGCAGGCAGGGATTTCATTTCTATTCCCTGTAACAAAACAGCATACCTGCGTGAACTACTGGCTGAAAATGGGAGTGCACTGCTCAGTATTAACGTTTGAGCATAGGCGTCATTTTAACCGGGGACGCCGGGGACATGTCCCCGGCAAAATTTGTGATTGGCAGCTGTGTCCCCCCCACTTTCAACAACGCCTGCTGATGTGGATTTTTGTTTTACCAGCTCAGATCTTATACCAGGGGTCGGCAACCTGTTCCCATCAAAGAGCCATTATTACCCATTTCCCACGGTAATTCTGGACGGACCTTAATAAGCAGTGACTTAAGTGAAGCAGGCAGGTCGCGCTAGAAAATTTCGTTTAAAAAGACGTCATAAATGTTTTCCCCCGTCATTTTAATTTCTAAAATATGAAGTAAAAACTCACAGTTTAATTTTCATTCATTTGTCATTAATATGTAGTCTACACCCGTGCGTTAAGTGGACCATCTTCCAGTAAAAGCAAAGCATCCAGCCCACCTCTCCAAATGCGTAAAATGTGCATGAGCCGCTAGTTAGGCGCGCCGCGCGCACCGTCAGCTACGTCAGCCCAGACAAGAGCAGAGCAAGTAGAGAAAGAATAGAGGATAATTGTGTCTGGATGTGGATGGAGATTACATTTTACAGCAGCCTGATCATCATTTAAATACGTAAACCATCACCTGGCTTCTAGTCCACGCTATCAGCATTATTTTAATTGGTGTGTGTGTGTGTGTGTTTTCCACTTCAAACACTGGTCTAACCAACCAGACCAGCGTGTCCAGTAACACATTAATGTTACAATTAAACAGTTTCCCTTCATGTAGGCTAGGAACGTTTCACCTGCCGTGGCCCGACCGCTTCTGCTCCACATAAACTTTGTGCGTAATCAAATGTCTCTACGCATCATGCGTCTCCATACTAGAGACGGGAACAAGCGCTGTTCAGCCAAAGTTTCATAATTTCATAAAAAGAACATTTTTCCAAGTGACATATCCCTCAGAGAGACCGGGTTTCCAGACTGTTGCAGTGGGAGGAAATCTTATCGCATGCGCCGGTTCTGCACTGCGCTGCGAACCAATCAGATCTTCAGCTCACTGTCCACCGTGCGCTCCGAGCCGCGCTGAACAGTCCAGTATAAAGCTCTGATGTTCTGATGGGAATAATTTACCTCTGCGATGTGTGTAACGATTAAAATGTCAGCTCATCCATGCGCATCAGTGTGCGTCGGGGTAATTCTTTCAAACCAAGCAACATCCTTGAGTTCATCTGTCAAAATAAACAGTCAAATGGAAATATCTGTAACCTGCCATTTAACTGTTTTGCCTTCCTGTGAAGATTGTTGCAAAGAGAAACAACTAAACTTGATTAACCCCAGAGCCACCCAGAGAACCAGAGCGCATGTGGAAGCTTCCTCCCACTGAAGCGAGTGTTTTCCAAACCCTGTCTCTCAGAGAGACTTGTCACTTAGAAAATGTTCCCTGATTATGAAACTTTGGCTGAATAGTGCTTGTTCCTGTCTCCAATGTGGCGACACATCCAGGAGCCGTCTGAGGAGAATCCCAGAATCTCACATTGTCTTCAGCTCATAAAGCGCCTATATGATTACGCACAAGCGTGACGCGTCAACCCGGTCTCACAGTAAGACCGGGTTGTAACTGTTCAGGTTTACGCAGACAATCTTTACATTTAGAATTGGCATATAGATGTAAAATTAATGCAGTAAAATATAAAGCATTTTATTTAAATATCCATTCATTATTTTACAAGCACAGATGTCAGATGGATGGAAGAGCCGCATGCGGCTCCAGAGCCGCGGATTGCCGACCCCTGTTCTAGCCTACTTTATTGTCCCCAGCAATTTTTAAACCCCACTCAAGTGTATGGTTATTGTCCCCAGCAATTCTGAAAACAAACTGACGCCCTTGCGTTTGAGACGCACCTGTGTCTCTCAAGATGCGAACGCTTTGCTTGTCCGCATCACCGGGAGTCAACGAGATCTCCCCCGAAAGAATAAAAGGTGCAAAACAAGCATCAGGCTCTCTGGCGGCACACAAGGGTTTAAACACAGGTGACCTTTTAAGTAATGCAACTTCCTTAGGAGCTGCAGAGGGCTTCCCGTTCTTTTTCTGCAACATAAAACAATCCTTAAGAACGTGTCCCGTTCTGTGACAATAGTAACAGGTACGGGTTTCGGGATTACCGTTTTGAGGGCTTCGTTTTATGGATTTCTTTATCAAAACGGGCTGAACGTCTTTTCTTTCATCTCTCCTCACAATCTCTCTGTGAGTGAGTGTGAATTAGTCTGCTAAAAGGGATGCAGCTGATAAGGTGCTGACTTTTTGTTCATTTAAGTATGTCACCAGTCTCTCAGGCAGCTTACGTTTAAAATCCTCTAATAGGATAAGTTCTCGATAGTTACTTAAGGTTTTAACTTTTGTGGACGAACACCATTTATCAAACAACATGCTTATCTCACGTGCAAATTCCACATGTGTTTGTCCAGCACTTTTCCTGGCTTGTCTGAATTTTTGACGATAAGCTTCTGGGATTAGCTCATAAGCTTGAAGTGTAAAGCTTTCACTCGGTCATAGTCCAAACTATCTGTGACAGGGAGCGCAGACAACTTCTAAAGCTCGGCCGCTCAGCTTGCACAGGAGCAGCAGAGACCACACCCCGCACGGCCACTGCAACGTCTCCGCAATTCTTTCAAAAGTTACAAAATAGCTGTCAACCTCGGTCTCTCTAAAAGTAGGCATTAAGGAAATGCACTCACTAATGTCAAAGGCCGGGGTTGTGGCGGGTTGCGGAGCTTTGGTGGGCGTGATGTAAAGTCCAGGGTTGGAACGCTGGGCTTCCAGTTCCAGTTTCCTTATTCTCACAGCCGTTTCAGCTTCGATCTCCTTCCTCCGAACCTCCAGTTCCATCTGGAGTCTTTAAGCCTGGGCTTTCTCCTCTCGTTCTATGTCCAGACGTGCCAGCCGCACCTGTAATCGTGCGTCTCGAGATCCTTCCGTCGGCGAATCTGGGGAGGTCGGAGCAGACTTTCGTAGAGTTAGAGGAGTTTTTCTCGTCTCCGTCGTCTCACCCTCACGATCCTCCGAAGCCGCAGGGACATCAGGATCGTCGCACTTAGCAGGATCTGCAGGAGATCCTTCTGGTTCAGACTTTGTGCTAGACTCATTCTCAGTCTTTAAAATCCCCATGTCCTCTAAACGCTCCACAACGAGCAGTTTCAAGTCTTTTTGCAGAACTGGGTTTGGGATGTCAAGAGCAAGGTTGACAGCTATCTGCAAAAGGTCAGCCTTGTGGCAACGCTCCAGCACCTCACGGGATGGAGCCTCCATAAATGTCTCCACACAAAACTGAGCCATGTTTAGGAGCGCAAGAACAAAAAGGACACAACACAAAACAGCGTGGGGTTTGTGTCTTCCCAAAACTAACACAGAGCTACTAATTGTTAAAACTAGTCCAAACATTTGACACGGGCTTAACTGATCTAAACCAGGCTATAAACATGTAATAAAACAGCTATAAATCCTGGACGAGCCCCCATTTATGTTACCCCCCTCTGTGGGCTCAGCTAGGAAGGTGAGGGGAATAAACATAAAATGGACCAGTATAACAAAAAGTGACCCTTATCGGGGAGAAAAAGGCTCGACCAAGCAAAACCAAACTCAAAGTGTCCTTGTATTTTCAAAGGTTTTATTAAAAAGAAAAGAAAAACCAAAAGAAGGGGCCAAAAACCATTACCAAGACATTAACCAAGTTAAAATTAATTAACTGAAAATGTCTGGAGGACCAACCACTCTATAAATATTAAAATTAATCTCCTTTATTTAAAAGGCTTGGAACTTAAGAAGGGGCAAAAATCTCACCAAGTAGTTAAACAAAAGGTTTGACAGAAAGACAACCCAACCAAAAACACTGAATCAACCAAAAATGTCCAAACCACTAAAAATAGCTCAGGAACTCAGAGACTTCAAAAGGGGAGAAATCCCCACCTGGTAATTTTCCAAAAGATGGTCTCAAAGACACACCAAAACCAAAAGTTTACCAGTTTAACTTAACTTATCCCAAACACGCACAAAAGTCCTAAAGTTGTTTCTTCACAAGAAACCAACAAACTGGTTTAAACCACAAAACCGTCAGACAAGTTAACCACCAAGGGGAGAGAACCACACGTTGCTGCTGCAACCACCAAACATTTCTCTCCCCTGATGAGCTCCAGCTGGCCGCTTTTGAAGAGCCAGCTGATGAGGCGCAGCTGGCGTGACTGCTGCTCTGGCGGTGATATTGTTGTCTCTACTTTGCAGGTAAAGACGCATGTATCTAGTATTTTCTTCTCTACTTTAGGGGAAAGGACACATTTACCTAGTCTTTTCTTCTCTAATTTGCAGGTAAATACGCATTTATCTGATATTGTCTTCTCTTCTTTGCCGGTAAAGACGCACTTATCTAGTATTTTCTTCTCTACTTTAGAGGTAAGCACGCATTTATCTAATATTTTTTCCTCTAATTTGCAGGTAAGTATGCATTGATCTAGTCTTTTCTACTCTAATTTATTTAATATTGTCTACTCTACTTTGCAGGTAAAGACGCACTTATCTAGTATTTTCTTCTCTACTTTGCTGGTAAGTACACATTTACCTAGTCTTTTCATCTCTAATTTGCAGGTAAGTATGCATTTATCTAGTATTGTCTTCCCTGCTTTGCAGTTAAGTACACATGTATCTGGTATTTTCTTCTCTACTTTGCAGGTAAGTATGCATTTATCTAGTATTCTCTTCTCTAATTTGCAGGTAAATATGCATTTATCTAATATTGTCTTCTCTACTTTGCAGGTGAAGACACATTTACCTAGTCTTTTCTTCTCTAATTTGCAGGTAAATACGCATTTATCTAATATTGTCTTCTCTGCTTTGCAGTTAAGTACGCATGTATCTGGTATTTTCTTCTCTACTTTGCAGGTAAGCACACATTTATCTAATATTTTCTCCTCTAATTTGCAGGTAAATATGCATTGATCTAGTCTTTTCTACTCTAATTTGCAGGTAAGCACGCATTTATCTAGTATTTTCTCCTCTAATTTGCAGGTAAATACGTTTTTTCTGGTATTTTCTTCTCTACTTTGCAGGTAAGGATGCATGTATCTAGTATTTTCTTCTCTACTTTGCAGGTAAGTACGCATTTATCTAGTATTTTCATCTCTACTTTGCAGGTAAGAACGCATTTATCTAATATGGTCTTTTCTACTTTGCCGGTAACAACGCACTTATCTAGTATTTTCTTCTCTAATTTGCAGGTAAGCACGCATTTATCTAGTATTGTCTTCTCTGCTTCGCAGTTAAGTACACATGTATCTGGTATTTTCTTCTCTATTTTGCAGGTAAGTATGCATTTATCTAGTATTCTCTTCTCTAATTTGCAGGTAAATATGCTTTTATCTAATATTGTCTTCTCTACTTTGCAGGTGAAGACACATGTATCTAGTATTTTCTTCTCTACTTTGCAGGTAAGTATGCATTTATCTAGTATTTTCTTCTCTAATTTGCAGGTAAGTATGCATTTATCTAATATTGTCTTCTCTACTTTGCAGGTAAAGACGCACTTATCTAGTATTTTCTTCTCTACTTTGCTGGTAAGTACACATTTACCTAGTCTTTTCATCTCTAATTTGCAGGTAAGTATGCATTTATCTAGTATTGTCTTCCCTGCTTTGCAGTTAAGTACACATGTATCTAGTATTTTCTTCTCTACTTTGCAGGTAAGTATGCATTTATCTAGTATTCTCTTCTCTAATTTGCAGGTAAATATGCATTTATCTAATATTGTCTTCTCTGCTTTGCAGGTGAAGACACATTTACCTAGTCTTTTCTTCTCTAATTTGCAGGTAAATACGCATTTATCTGATATTGTCTTCTCTTCTTTGCCGTTAAGTACGCATTTATCTGGTATTTTCTTCTCTACTTTGCAGGTAAGCACGCATTTATCTAATATTTTCTCCTCTAATTTGCAGGTAAATATGCATTGATCTAGTCTTTTCTACTCTAATTTGCAGGTAAGCACGCATTTATCTAATATTTTCTCCTCTAATTTAAAGGTAAAGACGTTTTTTCTAGTATTTTCATCTCTAATTTGCAGGTAAGGACGCATTGATCAAGTATTTTCTACTCTAATTTGCAGGTAAATATGCATTTATCTAGTATACTCTTCTCTAATTTGTAGGTAAATAGGCATTTATCTGATATTGTCGTCTCTACTTTGCAGGTAAAGACGCATGTATCTAGTATTTTCTTCTCTACTTTGCGGGAAAGGACACATTTCTCTAGTCTTTTCTTCTCTAATTTGCAGGTAAGTACGGATTTATCTAGTATTCTCTTCTCTAATTTGCAGGTAAATACGCATTTATCTGATATTGTCTTCTCTACTTTGCAGGTAAAGATGCATGTATCTAGTATTTTCTTCTCTACTTTGCAGGTAAGTACGCATTTATCTAGTATTTTCATCTCTAATTTGCAGGTAAGAACGCATTTATCTAATATTGTCTTCTCTACTTTGTAGGTAAGTACGCATGTATCTAGTATTTTCTTCTCTACTTTGCAGGTAACTACGCATTTATCTAATATGGTCTTTTCTACTTTGCCGGTAACAACGCACTTATCTAGTATTTTCTTCTCTAATTTGCAGGTAAGCACGCATTTATCTAATATTTTTTCCTCTAATTTGCAGGTAAGTATGCATTGATCTAGTCTTTTCTACTCTAATTTGCAGGTAAGTACGCATTTATCTAATATTTTCTCCTCTACTTTGCAGGTAAAGACGCACTTATCTAGTATTTTCTTCTCTACTTTGCTGGTAAGTACACATTTACCTAGTCTTCTCATCTCTAATTTGCAGGTAAGCACGCATTTATCTAGTATTGTCTTCTCTGCTTCGCAGTTAAGTACACATGTATCTGGTATTTTCTTCTCTATTTTGCAGGTAAGTACACATTTATCTAGTATTCTCTTCTCTAATTTGCAGGTAAAGATGCATTTATCTAATATTGTCTTCTCTACTTTGCAGGTGAAGACACATGTATCTAGTATTTTCTTCTCTACTTTGCAGGTAAGTAAGCATTTATCTAGTCTTTTCTTCTCTAATTTGCAGGTAAATACGCATTTATCTGATATTGTCTTCTCTGCTTCACAGTTAAGTACGCATGTATCTGGTATTTTCTTCTCTACTTTGCAGGTAAGCACGCATTTATCTAATATTTTCTCCTCTAATTTGCAGGTAAATACGCATTGATCTAGTCTTTCCTACTCTAATTTGCAGGTAAGCACGCATTTATCTAATATTTTCTCCTCTAATTTAAAGGTAAAGACGTTTTTTCTAGTATTTTCATCTCTAATTTGCAGGTAAGAACGCATTGATCAAGTATGTTCTACTCTAATTTGCAGGTAAATATGCATTTATCTGAAATTGTCGTCTCTACTTTGCAGGTAAAGACGCATGTATCTAGTATTTTCTTCTCTACTTTGTGGGAAAGGACACATTTACCTAGTCTTTTCTTCTCTAATTTGCAGGTAAGTACGCATTTATCTAGTATTCTCTTCTCTAATTTGCAGGTAAATACGCATTTATCTAATATTGTCTTCTCTACTTTGCAGGTAAAGACGCATTTATCTAGTATTTTCTTCTCTAATTTGCAGGTAAGCACTCATTTATCTAGTATTGTCTTCTCTGCTTTGCAGTTAAGTACGCATGTATCTGGTATTTTCTTCTCTACTTTGCAGGTAAGCACGCATTTATCTAAGATTTTCTCCTCTAATTTGCAGGTAAATATGCATTGATCTAGTCTTTTCTACTCTAATTTGCAGGTAAGCACGCATTTATCTAATATTTTCTCCTCTAATTTAAAGGTAAAGACATTTTTTCTAGTATTTTCATCTCTAATTTGCAGGTAAGAACGCATTGCTCAAGTATTTTCTACTCTAATTTGCAGGTAAATATGCATTTATCTAGTATTCTCTTCTCTAATTTGTAGGTAAATAGGCATTTATCTGATATTGTCGTCTCTACTTTGCAGGTAAAGACGCATGTATCTAGTATTTTCTTCTCTACTTTGCGGGAAAGGACACATTTACCTAGTCTTTTCTTCTCTAGTTTGCAGGTAAGTATGCATTTATCTAGTATTCTCTTCTCTAATTTGCAGGTAAATACGATTTTATCTAATATTGTCTTCTCTACTTTGCAGGTGAAGACACATGTATCTAGTTTTTTCTTCTCTACTTTGCAGGTAAGTATGCATTTATCTAGTCTTTTCTTCTCTAATTAGCAGGTAAATACGCATTTATCTGATATTGTCTTCTCTACTTTGCAGGTAAATATGCATTTATCTAATATTGTCTTCTCTACTTTGCAGGTAAGCACGCATTTATCTAATATTTTCTACTCTAATTTGCAGGTAAGCACGCATTTATCTAATATTTTTTCCTCTAACTTAAAGATAAAGACGTTTTTCTAGTATTTTCATCTCTAATTTGCAGGTAAGAACGCATTGATCAAGTATTTTCTACTCTAATTTGCAGGTAAATATGCACTTATCTAGTATTTTCTTTTCTACTTTGCAGGTAAGCACGCATTTATCTAATATTTTCTCCTCTAATTTGCAGGTAAATATGCATTGATCTAGTCTTTTCTACTCTAATTTGCAGGTAAGCACGCATTTATCTAATATTTTCTCCTTTAATTTAAAGGTAAAGACGTTTTTTCTAGTATTTTCATCTCTAATTTGCAGGTAAGAACGCATTGATCAAGTATTTTCTACTCTAATTTGCAGGTAATTATGCATTTATCTAGTATTCTCTTCTCTAATTTGTAGGTAAATAGGCATTTATCTGATATTGTCTTCTCTACTTTGCAGGTGAAGATGCATGTATCTAGTATTTTCTTCTCTACTTTGCAGGTAAATATGCATTTATCTAGTCTTTTCTTCTCTAATTAGCAGGTAAATACGCATTTATCTAATATTGTCTTCTCTACTTTGCAGGTAAAGATGCATGTATCTAATATTGTCTTCTCTACTTTGCAGGTGAAGACACATGTATCTAGTATTTTCTTCTCTACTTTGCAGGTAAGTATGCATTTATCTAGTCTTTTCTTCTCTAATTAGCAGGTAAATACGCATTTATCTAATATTGTCTTCTCTACTTTGCAGGTAAAGATGCATGTATCTAATATTGTCTTCTCTACTTTGCAGGTGAAGACACATGTATCTAGTATTTTCTTCTCTACTTTGCAGGTAAAGACGCATGTATCTAGTATTTTCTTCTCTACTTTGTGGGAAAGGACACATTTACCTAGTCTTTTCTTCTCTAATTTGCAGGTAAGTACGCATTTATCTAGTATTCTCTTCTCTAATTTGCAGGTAAATACGCTTTTATCTAATATTGTCTTCTCTACTTTGCAGGTGAAGACACATGTATCTAGTATTTTCTTCTCTACTTTGCAGGTAAATATGCATTTATCTAGTCTTTTCTTCTCTAATTTGCAGGTAAATACGCATTTATCTAATATTGTCTTCTCTGCTTTGCAGTTAAGTACGCATGTATCTGGTATTTTCTACTCTAATTTGCAGGTAAGCACGCATTTATCTAATATTTTCTCCTCTAATTTAAAGGTAAAGACGTTTTTTCTAGTATTTTCATCTCTAATTTGCAGGTAAGAACGCATTGATCAAGTATTTTCTACTCTAATTTGCAGGTAATTATGCATTTATCTAGTATTCTCTTCTCTAATTTGTAGGTAAATAGGCATTTATCTGATATTGTCGTCTCTACTTTGCAGGTAAAGACGCATGTATCTAGTATTTTCTTCTCTACTTTGTGGGAAAGGACACATTTACCTAGTCTTTTCTTCTCTAATTTGCAGGTAAGTACGCATTTATCTAGTATTCTCTTCTCTAATTTGCAGGTAAATACGCTTTTATCTAATATTGTCTTCTCTACTTTGCAGGTGAAGACACATGTATCTAGTATTTTCTTCTCTAATTTGCAGGTAAGTACGCATTTATCTAGTATTCTCTTCTCTAATTTGCAGGTAAGTACGCATTTATCTAGTATTCTCTTCTCTAATTTGCAGGTAAATACGCTTTTATCTAATATTGTCTTCTCTACTTTGCAGGTGAAGACACATGTATCTAGTATTTTCTTCTCTACTTTGCAGGTAAGTATGCATTTATCTAGTCTTTTCTTCTCTAATTTGCAGGTAAATACGCATTTATCTAATATTGTCTTCTCTGCTTTGCAGGTAAGTACGCATTTATTTAATATTGTCTACTCTACTTTGCAGGTAAAGACACACTTATCTAGTATTCTCTTCTCTAATTTGTAGGTAAATACGCATTTATCTAATATTGTCTTCTCTACTTTGCACGTAAAGCTGCATGTATCTAGTATTTTCTTCTCTACTTTGCCGGTAAAGACGCACTTATCTAGTCTTTTCTTCTCTAATTTGCAGGTAAGTACGCATTTATCTAGTATTCTCTTCTCTAATTTGCAGGTAAGTACGCATTTATCTAATATTGTCTTCTCTACTTTGCACGTAAAGCTGCATGTATCTAGTATTTTCTTCTCTACTTTGCCGGTAAAGACGCACTTATCTAGTCTTTTCTTCTCTAATTTGCAGGTAAGTACGCATTTATCTAGTATTCTCTTCTCTAATTTGCAGGTAATTACGCATTTATCTAATATTGTCTTCTCTACTTTGCACGTAAAGCTGCATGTATCTAGTATTTTCTTCTCTACTTTACAGGTAAGCACGCATTTATCTAATATTTTTTCCTCTAATTTGCGGGTAAGTATGCATTGATCTAGTTTTTTCTAATCTAATTTGCAGGTAAGTACGCATTTATTTAATATTGTCTACTCTACTTTGCAGGTAAAGACGCACTTATCTAGTATTTTCTTCTCTACTTTGCTGGTAAGTACACATTTACCTAGTCTTTTCATCTCTAATTTGCAGGTAAGTACGCATTTATCTAGTATTCTCTTCTCTTATTTGCAGGTAAATACGCATTTTTCTAATATTGTCTTCTCTACTTTGCAGGTGAAGACACATGTATCTAGTATTTTATTCTCTACTTTGCAGGTAAGTATGCATTTATCTAGTCTTTTCTTCTCTAATTTGCAGGTAAATACGCATTTATCTAATATTGTCTTCTCTGCTTTGCAGTTAAGTACGCATGTATCTGGTATTTTCTTCTCTACTTTTCAGGTAAGCACGCATTTATCTAAGATTTTCTCCTCTAATTTGCAGGTAAATATGCATTGATCTAGTCTTTTCTACTCTAAATTGCAGGTAAGCACGCATTTATCTAATATTTTCTCCTCTAATTTAAAGGTAAGGACATTTTTTCTAGTATTTTCATCTCTAATTTGCAGGTAAGAATGCATTGCTCAAGTATTTTCTACTCTAATTTGCAGGTAAATATGCATTTATCTAGTATTCTCTTCTCTAATCTGTAGGTAAATAGGCATTTATCTGATATTGTCGTCTCTACTTTGCAGGTAAAGACGCATGTATCTAGTATTTTCTTCTCTACTTTGCGGGAAAGGACACATTTACCTAGTCTTTTCTTCTCTAATTTGCAGGTAAGTACCCATTTATCTAGTATTCTCTTCTCTAATTTGCAGGTAAATACGCATTTATCTAATATTGTCTTCTCTACTTTGCAGGTGAAGATGCATGTATCTAGTATTTTCTTCTCTACTTTGCAGGTAAGTATGCATTTATCTAGTCTTTTCTTCTCTAATTTGCAGGTAAATACGTATTTATCTAATATTGTCTTCTCTGCTTTGCAGGTAAATACGCATTTATCTGATATTGTCTTCTCTACTTTGCCGGTAGAGACGCACTTATCTAGTATTTTCTTCTCTAATTTGCAGGTAAGCACTCATTTATCTAGTATTGTCTTCTCTGCTTTGCAGTTAAGTACACATGTATCTGGTATTTTCTTCTCTACTTTGCAGGTAAGTACGCATTTATCTAGTATTCTCTTCTCTAATTTGCAGGTAAATATGCATTTATCTAGTATTGTCTTCTCTACTTTGCAGGTGAAGACACATGTATCTAGTATTTTCTTCTCTACTTTGCAGGTAAGTATGCATTTATCTAGTCTTTTCTTCTCTAATTTGCAGGTAAATACGCATTTATCTAATATTGTCTTCTCTGCTTTGCAGTTAAGTACGCATGTATCTGGTATTTTCTTCTCTACTTTGCAGGTAAGCACGCATTTATCTAAGATTTTCTCCTCTAATTTGCAGGTAAATATGCATTGATCTAGTCTTTTCTACTCTAATTTGCAGGTAAGCACGCATTTATCTAATATTTTCTCCTCTAATTTAAAGGTAAAGACATTTTTTCTAGTATTTTCATCTCTAATTTGCAGGTAAGAACGCATTGCTCAAGTATTTTCTACTCTAATTTGCAGGTAAATATGCATTTATCTAGTATTCTCTTCTCTAATCTGTAGGTAAATAGGCATTTATCTGATATTGTCGTCTCTACTTTGCAGGTAAAGACGCATGTATCTAGTATTTTCTTCTCTACTTTGCGGGAAAGGACACATTTACCTAGTCTTTTCTTCTCTAGTTTGCAGGTAAGTACCCATTTATCTAGTATTCTCTTCTCTAATTTGCAGGTAAATACGCTTTTATCTAATATTTTCTTCTCTACTTTGCAGGTGAAGACACATGTATCTAGTCTTTTCTTCTCTAATTTGCAGGTAAATACGCATTTATCTAGTCTTTTCTTCTCTAATTTGCAGGTAAGCACTCATTTATCTAATATTTTTTCCTCTAATTTGCAGGTAAGTATGCATTGATCTACTCTTTTCTACTCTAATTTGCAGGTAAGTACGCATTTATCTAATATTGTCTACTCTACTTTGTAGGTAAAGACGCACTTATCTAGTATTTTCTTCTCTACTTTGCTGGTAAGTACACATTTACCTAGTATTTTCATCTCTAATTTGCAGGTAAGTACGCATTTACCTAGTATTCTCTTCTCTAATTTGTAGGTAAATATGCATTTATCTGATATTGTCTTCTCTACTTTGCAGGTGAAGACACATGTATCTAGTATTTTCTTCTCTACTTTGCAGGTAAGTATGCATTTATCTAGTCTTTTCTTCTCTAATTTGCAGGTAAGTATGCATTTATCTAGTATTCTCTTCTCTAATTTGTAGGTAAATAGGCTTTTATCTGATATTGTCTTCTCTACTTTGCAGGTGAAGACACATGTATCTAGTATTTTCTTCTCTACTTTGCAGGTAAGTATGCATTTATCTAGTCTTTTCTTCTCTAATTTGCAGGTAAATACGCATTTATCTAATATTGTCTTCTCTACTTTTCAGGTAAGTATGCATTTATCTAGGATTTTCTTCTCTACTTTGCCGGTAGAGACGCACTTATCTAGTATTTTCTTCTCTAATTTGCAGGTAAAGATGCATGTATCTAATATTGTCTTCTCTACTTTGCAGGTGAAGACACATGTATCTAGTATTTTCTTCTCTACTTTGCAGGTAAGTATGCATTTATCTAGTCTTTTCTTCTCTAATTTGCAGGTAAATACGCATTTATCTAATATTGTCTTCTCTGCTTTGCAGTTAAGTAGGCATGTATCTGGTATTTTCTTCTCTACTTTGCAGGTAAGCACGCATTTATCTAAGATTTTCTCCTCTAATTTGCAGGTAAATATGCATTGATCTAGTCTTTTCTACTCTAATTTGCAGGTAAGCACGCATTTATCTGATATTGTCTTCTCTACTTTGCCGGTAGAGACGCACTTATCTAGTATTTTCTTCTCTAATTTGCAGGTAAGCACTCATTTATCTAGTATTGTCTTCTCTGCTTTGCAGTTAAGTACGCATGTATCTGGTATTTTCTTCTCTACTTTGCAGGTAAGTATGCATTTATCTAGTCTTTTCTTCTCTAATTTGCAGGTAAATACGCATTTATCTAATATTGTCTTCTCTGCTTTGCAGTTAAGTACGCATGTATCTGGTATTTTCTTCTCTACTTTGCAGGTAAGCACGCATTTATCTAATATTTTCTCCTCTAATTTGCAGGTAAATATGCATTGATCTAGTCTTTTCTACTCTAATTTGCAGGTAAGTACGCATTTATTTAATATTGTCTACTCTTCTTTGCAGGTAAAGATGAACTTATCTAGTATTTTCTTCTCTACTTTGCTGGTAAGTACACATTTACCTAGTCTTTTCATCTCTAATTTGCAGGTAAGTACGCATTTATCTAGTATTGTCTTCTCTGCTTTGCAGTTAAGTACACATGTATCTGGTATTTTCTTCTCTACTTTGCAGGTAAGTACGCATTTATCTAGTATTTTCTTCTCTACTTTTTGGGAAAGGACACATTTACCTAGTCTTTTCTTCTCTAATTTGCAGGTAAGTACGCATTTATCTAGTATTCTCTTCTCTAATTTGCAGGTAAATACGCATTTATCTAATATTGTCTTCTCTACTTTGCAGGTGAAGACACATGTATCTAGTATTTTCTTCTATACTTTGCAGGTAAGTATGCATTTATCTAGTCTTTTCTTCTCTAATTTGCAGGTAATTACGCATTGATCTAGTCTTTTCTACTCTAATTTGCAGGTAAGCACGCATTTATCTAATATTTTCTCCTCTAATTTAAAGGTAAAGACAATTTTTCTAGTATTTTCATCTCTAATTTGCAGGTAAGAACGCAGTGAACAAGTATTTTCTACTCTACTTTGCAGGTAAGTATGCATTTATCTAGTCTTTTCTTCTCTACTTTGCAGGTAAGTATGCATTTATCTAGTCTTTTCTTCTCTAATTTGCAGGTAAATACGCATTTATCTAATATTGTCTTCCCTGCTTTGCAGTTAAGTACGCATGTATCTGGTATTTTCTTCTCTACTTTGCAGGTAAGAACGCATTTATCTAATATTTTCTCCTCTAATTTGCAGGTAAATATGCATTTATCTAGTCTTCTACTCTAATTTGCAGGTAAGCACGCATTTCTCTAATATTTTTTCCTCTAATTTAAAGGTAAAGACGTTTTTCTAGTATTTTCATCTCTAATTTGCAGGTAAGAACGCATTGATCAAGTATTTTCTACTCTAATTTGCAGGTAATTATGCATTTATCTAGTATTGTCTTCTCTAATTTGTAGGTAAATAGGCATTTATCTGATATTGTCGTCTCTACTTTGCAGGTAAAGACGCATGTATCTAGTATTTTCTTCTCTACTTTGCGGGAAAGGACACATTTACCCAGTCTTTTCCTCTCTATTTTGCAGGTAGGTACACATTTATCTAGTATTCTCTTCTCTAATTTGCAGGTAAATATGCTTTTATCTAATAATGTCTTCTCTACTTTGCAGGTGAAGACACATGTATCTAGTATTTTCTTTTCTACTTTGCAGGTAATTATGCATTTATCTAGTCTTTTCTTCTCTAATTTGCAGGTAAGCACTCATTTATCTAATATTTTTTCCTCTAATTTGCAGGTAAGTATGCATTGATCTACTCTTTTCTACTCTAATTTGCAGGTAAGTACGCATTTATCTAATATTGTCTACTCTACTTTGTAGGTAAAGACGCACTTATCTAGTATTTTCTTCTCTACTTTGCTGGTAAGTACACATTTACCTAGTCTTTTCATCTCTAATTTGCAGGTAAGTACGCATTTATCTAGTATTGTCTTCTCTGCTTTGCAGTTAAGTACACATGTATCTGGTATTTTCTTCTCTACTTTGCAGGTAAGTACGCATTTATCTAGTATTTTCTTCTCTACTTTTTGGGAAAGGACACATTTACCTAGTCTTTTCTTCTCTAGTTTGCAGGTAAGTATGCATTTATCTAGTATTCTCTTCTCTAATTTGCAGGTAAAAACGCTTTTATCTAATATTGTCTTCTCTACTTTGCAGGTGAAGACACATGTATCTAGTATTTTCTTCTCTACTTTGCAGGTAAGTATGCATTTATCTAGTCTTTTCTTCTCTAATTTGCAGGTAAATACGCATTTATCTAATATTGTCTTCTCTGCTTTGCAGTTAAGTACGCATGTATCTGGTATTTTCTTCTCTACTTTGCAGGTAAGCATGCATTTATCTAATATTTTCTCCTCTAATTTAAAGGTAAAGACGTTTTTTCTAGTATTTTCATCTCTAATTTGCAGGTAAGAACGCATTGCTCAAGTATTTTCTACTCTAATTTGCAGGTAAGTATGCATTTATCTAGTCTTTTCTTCTCTAATTTGCAGGTAAATACGCATTTATCTAATATTGTCTTCTCTACTTTGCAGGTGAAGACACATGTATCTAGTATTTTCTTCTCTACTTTGCAGGTAAGTATGCATTTATCTAGTCTTTTCCTCTCTATTTTGCAGGTAGGTACACATTTATCTAGTATTCTCTTCTCTAATTTGCAGGTAAATATGCTTTTATCTAATATTGTCTTCTCTACTTTGCAGGTGAAGACACATGTATCTAGTATTTTCTTCTCTACTTTGCAGGTAAGTATGCATTTATCTAGTCTTTTCTTCTCTAATTTGCAGGTAAATACGCATTTATCTAATATT
>SSNQ01034046.1:0-10594 GCA_006942095.1 Nothobranchius kuhntae
AACATCCTCACAAGAATCCTGTTCAACTGTATGTAAACACATAAAACTACAGGATAGGACTCCAGTTTGGTTATTTTAACACTGTTCAGAATCCATGTAGTTCATCGCCAAGCTTTAAAAAAACATTTTCAGCATGACTTTAACACAATTTCAGATATCTTTTAAAGTAATTAACATTTTTCAATAAACAAAAATGGCAGGCTACCCTGATATTAAAACATATTACTGCTGGAGCAATTTGTTGCGCAGTCCATGAACCCGAGCACAGCAGGTGCTTCCCCCAGTGTTCATTAGTACCTTCTGAATTACCTCGAAGGTGTACTTCAGTCTCTTTGGATAGCTGATGTTGAGGCAACAAAGTAGTCCAATCAACACAGTTGAAGCATTTGGTACATCGTGCAGCTCACATAAAACGATGTGCTCCTCCAGGACTACAGCTACATCCACAATGTTTGTTGATAGAGCCGCCATCTTCCCAGTTTGCTCCGTGGAAATCATTAGGCCTACATCCACTCCTTTCCACACTGCAGGGTCTCCCGCAGAGTTAGTGGTCTAAAGTTTAAAAGAACAGAGTGTGTTTACCACTAGGATTGAACGAGATCATCATGTCATACAGATGAGTCACTGTAGTCACTGTATAGTGACAATAATCGCCGTTCATTCATTCATGCCTAGTCTAATAAGGGTGGTTAGGCAGAGTCCCCTTCTTCTGAAGTGGGTTCTGTTGTGGTCCATCCCAATGATATTTGAGTCTTCAGACTGAAGTGTCAAAGTAATGATGGCCGTGTTATTTAAACATTGATCTCGATCACGTGGTGTGTTTTTATCGTTATACCATCTCACCAATCCAGTGGAAGTGTCGATAGCAAGCTGTTGTTGCTTCTGTTAGTCAAAAAAAATTTTTTGGAGCAATCCCTGCATGTGTTTTGCGTTATACTTATCTGGCCATGTGAGAAGTGGGGTGTCGGTGTAGAAATTATGTGGCTAGGGAGGGCCACATTAGAGTTAGCAGTTAGCATTTGAAGTGGTGTGATGTAACAATACAACAGCAGGATGGAAAATCTGAATGCGACATTAAGAGTGAATTTTAAAATTGTGTTCATAAAAAATTGGAATGAATTGAAAATCGCAATCTTACAATATTGAAAATATAATTGTGAATGTTTTATTTTCATAATCGCCCAGCCTTACCCTCAAGCAATTACCGAACAACCAGTAGGATGGAACTGCATAGAACTAAAACCATATTTTACTGTTGCCAGTGTGAGCAATCAATTAAATGATAATAAAAAAAATTTCATACATTTGCCAACTCATGCAGGGTTGTACAAAATAGGTTCCCTAATGTCATGGTACAGCACGTCTTCAGCATTTCCCTGCCTCTAGACATCTGACTCATTAACTTATTCGCTGCCAGCCGTTTCCTGACCGGTAAAGCTCTTCACTGCCAGTGTTTGTCACGGTTTTTACGTTTTTTTTTAAGAGTGACAGAACGTTGCGCGCTAGGATGATGTCGACGCCAAAACAACCAAAACAAAGAGGAGACTCACCTCTTACATCAGGAAGAATCCACACATTTCAAGCTTAATCTGTTCTTTCATAATCAGTTGTTGAATTGTGATCGGCAGAAGCTTTTCCAATTTACGCCTCACTTTTTTTTACAGCAGCGGCCCGAAACGATCTCCTAACACATGGATTTCTGCTTCCTGATCACGTGACGTGTGACGTATGCGGATTAAGATTGGCTTTAGAGCTGTTTGTTCTCACGGTGCGGGGGCTCGTTTCGACACCCACACAGTAAAAAAAATACAAATTCCCTGGCAGTGAACCGCTGGATTTAAAATGACGACTTTAGTAGTCAATGATAGTGAATGAGTTAAGTGTCTCCAGCAGCCTATGACTGTTGAGTCATTCATTAATTTGAGTGAGGTGTGTTAGAGCAGGGACACATTAAAAACCGACATGATTGTGGCACTTGAAGACTGAAGCTGGACACTCATTCAGTATATCACGTTATTAATAACTGTTTTTAAACATACTTTGGAGAGCTTGAAGAAATTTGAGGGATCCTCTTTTAAGAACCATGGAAGTCCAAGAAGTGCTCTGGATCTTTTGCTCTGGTTGGAGTTCTGCAACACAGTAAAGCAAAAAAAAACTTTGCAATTAGAGCAAAAAAGAAGAAGAAAGAAATCACTCAGTGCTTAAACTTGAAGGGTGGAGTGATATGCACATTACCACACCCCTCCACCACCCCAAAAGCAAAGGCACATTGTCCTCTTAATATTTCTGAAGTGCTTTGAATCATAAATGCATGTACACATGCACAATGGCACACACAAAACAAATGAAACTGGTGTTATGACTTTGCTCTGAAAATGTTTGAAAAGATATGTGTTGATAAAAGCTCTACAAAACATGACAAAAATGAAAACACACATGCCAGGGTATCCGCGGGTCCTTAAAATGTCTTAAATTTGCTTTTCCAAATTTAAGGCATTAAAATCCTTAAAAATGACAATCCTTAAATACAGTTTCCAAAGGTCTTAAATTACCAAAGACCCAATAAGCAAGATTCTTTTATTTCTATAAAATTTTCATGAATTTCTAGTTAGTGTTCAGCATTTTTTGTGTATGATATTGGCATAAGCGGAACCGTACACATTCAGTTGGTTGTGGAAGGGGGCTATTTTTAGATGAGCACATTAGCTGGTTAATGTTGCACCAGGGGGAAGTGTAAATTTAATGTTAACTGGATGGCTAATCCCACGTTCGCGACATGGGTAACACCGGTTCTAGGAAATAGCTACGAGAACCGCTGTACTCTGTGCAAAAAGCTTTTTAAGTCGGTTCCATGGGCGTTCAAGCTGTGGAGTTGCACATGCACAGCGAGAAGCGCACAGCTACAGCCAAAACCCGCTAACAGACGCATGCATTTTCTCAGTTCTGCACTGTGTCACCGGTTTCCCCATCTTCAGAATCCCTGAACCCAGCAGCGACCACATCAGCATCGGACCTCAGGGGGATTTTTGGGACCACTGCAACTCTTCAAGTAGAGGTACTGTGGTGCCTGCACAGCGTAACAAGACACCTGATGGCGGCTCTATCAACAGACATTGTGGATGTAGCATTAATCCTATATTGCATATCGCAATTTTATGACAGAATAAAAACAAATAATATTAACATTAATTGAAAAATTGTCTTAAATAATCGAGATCTCAATTTCAGTCACAATAATCGTGATTATTATTTTTGCCATAATCGAGCAGCCCTACCTGAGAAATTCCCAATGGCACAAACTGTTTTTGTTGATAGAAATCAAGGCGGACCTCTCCTGGACCATTTTGGGCACCTTTTCAATTCAATTCAATTTGAATTGAATTGAATTGAAAAGGTGCCCAAAATGGTCCAGGAGAGGTCCGCCTTGATTTCTATCAACAAAAACCTCTCTAACTTTTCTATACTTTG
This sequence comes from Nothobranchius kuhntae, assembly GCA_006942095.1. Lineage (NCBI taxonomy): Eukaryota > Metazoa > Chordata > Actinopteri > Cyprinodontiformes > Nothobranchiidae > Nothobranchius > Nothobranchius kuhntae. The sequence goes on from SSNQ01034046.1 coordinate 3,469, forward strand.
TGTTTTTCATGATTTTTTGGTCAGCAAATGTTCAGAGCCTATTCTGTGGATTTCTAGACGTTTTAGGCTGAAACTAGGTATTTTAGAAATATTTTTAACATCATAAAGCAGATTTTTTTTAGGCGGAACATATTTTTTTCTTATTTCTGTTGTGTTCCAGATCCTGTCACTTTCAATCAGTGACATAAGTGATGCTCTTTTGAATTTCAGAGTGAACTTTAGAGTCTCACATTTATTTTGATACCAAAACAGCTCAAATAAACATTGTAGATATACTCAATTCATTTTGGGCATGTCTTTTTTAAGAAAATCTCTGAAAAATGGCCTAGGGTTCAAGAGATTAAGACTACTAAGCAGGAGTATATCTAGAACATTTTTAAAGGAAGCCAGCCCAGTAATGATCTGGGTGTGTTGCACTAAAATAAAAGCAGGGCTGTTACACAAAAGAGGGCGGGGCTTAGACTTTGTGACAGAAAGTTACAAAATGAGTTTAAAGATGTATTAACATCAACAAATAAAACCATAAATAATGATTCAGTGCTTCAATGGTCTCAAACTAGTAGTTTTTTTCAATCAGTTTATTATACCGAATGTTGATAATGTGTTTGCCTTTCACTTACTTCAAAATCCAGGGATTCCATTAGACTGTGGAGGTTGTCGTCGTGTCCCAGTCTTGTTTCGCGTCTTTTCCGTGCTTCGTACAACACCAACAACTTTGCCATATGCTGGTCGAGTCCACTCAGGAAGGACTTCAGGAGGTCAGCAGACACAAGGCGCATAAACTCTGCAACAATCTTAAGCAAAGAATACAAATAAAATTTTCACAACAATCAGAAGTATGGTTTTTGTTACTGCATCAAGATATGCCCTTATTAAACTGTTGCAGCACAAACACACATTTCTATCAAAATCTAAGGGAATTATTTTGGACATTTCCCTATTTGTGAGACTATAAATATCTGTGATTAATGTGTCCGTGTACCCCACAGCATGGATGTAAAATTTTAAATGTTTTGCATGATAAGGGATTACTATGTCAAACATCCAAGACATGGGAAAATACAGTACATGCCAAAACCAAAATCATTATTATAATGGCGGGTGGGGGGGGTAAAGAGAAATTCAGCTTATGTTGAAACTTGCCTGTCTTTCAGAAAACAGTGCAGGCAATCTGCTTTCAACTTCAGTCACAAGTCTTTCAATACGAACTCTCTGGATGTTGTCATCTGCAAGGACGACGTGGAGCAACATGTTGACTTCTATATAGATGAAAACAGGGGACACGAGATGTGAAACCAGAGCAAAAGAGCAACAAGTGAAATTTTAACATTTGTCAAATATACGAAAAAAATGTTTATGACTATAAGGCATACTTAATATACCTATATAGCTGACAAAACGCAATCTTTTGTGATCTGTTCTAAATGGACAATGACGAAAAGAGCAAATACCAGGGTTTCCCTTACATAGGCGTAGCCGTGGCGGCCCGCCACGGCTGAAATCCGACCGCCACGCCTACAAGATCCCAAGTTATTCTTTTTATTTATTTATTTTTGCGCTGTTTCCTGAAGAAGCAGCGGGAACTACTATGTTGTCGCTTGTGATCGCAGCCGGTGTATGGAGCAGGCAGGGCAAGGTGAAGTTACAGCATAAGTTACTGAGTTTAAAATTAGAAAGGTAGCAGTGGATATAATGCTTTTTGGTTTACATGTTTCAATAGCATTAAGATAAACGAGTGTTGACGATCTTGACAGGGTTTCCTCCAGTGCTTATTAGTCTAAGTTCTCCTCCCCCCACCAGGCTAAGCATCACTTATTCATGTAAAATTTTTTTTTTTTCATGTCTGACTTTAACCTCATCTAATAATGTATTACGGCGTGAGCGCAACAGCGACAACTTAAGATCGATGTGTGAGCAGCGTGAGAGGTAGGGTGTTTTCATCTGAACCCTTAAAACCTCCAGCAGGCTACGCTGCACTATTGACGTGTTAGCGCGCGGCGCTAACAACTTAGCGACGTGACATGTCTCGGAGAAAGTGTAAAAACACGTTGGATGCTTCTTCTGAAGCGGGAAAATAACGCTTCTTAAGCAGAGCACGACGTCACCTCGGCTCGTTCACCCTCTGCCGAGCCGGACTGAGCTCGATAACACTGACCCAGCACAGCCACTGGGTCGTTGGAGCTGCCCCGTGACTGCCTGATGGAAAACCAGCGGGTTTCATCAGACTCGTAAAGTTTCTTGTTTTTGCTGGGGACCCCCTGTATTTTACCGCTCCCTCCTGCAGTCTTCCCCTATTAAAATTTAAAATGATTCTGTAAACTCCGTGTATCAATAGAAAAAATCTCTGCCTGCCAGCTGCAGTAAATGTAGTTTCCAAATAATAAATAAGAGGTGCATTCATCAGTGGATCTCCTTTGACCCGCATTAGTGATATTCTCAGCACCAGAACAGTGAAGCAAAGAAAGAATCCTGAGTTTGTTAGTAATTTTATTTATTAGGTGCATCTAACCTGTTCTATTTTTCTCTGAAATGAGATCAAATCAGTGCTACTATGGGTTGTCTCCAATCTGCACTGGAAAATTTTACTTTATTTAGAGACGTGTCACAATTTCTCCCCAAGCGAAACCCCCCCCAGCTGGAAAAATTCCTAGGGGAAACACTGAATACAGTCAGTGTAGATGGAAGGCAAAGGACAAGACCTGCTATAATGTCCGTGTTTGAATTTGTAGTGTCTAATTATACTTCGCTGGTTAGCTGAGGAAAATGTGCAAAGCTTACATGTCCACTTCATCCACTTACATATGTATGGAAACCTTTCTCTTCCTGCAAAAAAAGATGACACAGTTTAGCTTACGTTTATACATAGCATGCAGTCACAGTTATTACAATATTCCGTCCCGCGGCGCTCCTCTGTGAGAGCGGGGTGGGGGTATTGCACACGTTCAGCTGCTGTTTCTCACTGGTATCAGCTGATGGAGGGCTCTAGATTCTTTGCGCCACAGCGGACACGGTAGGGTTGGGGGGCATGATGCTTAGCCTGGTGGGCCGCCAGGCTTATAAAGTGCTGGGGAAAACCCTGGTATTACAACACTGCTTTTATTTTGGTGAAGCATCCCAAGATCATTACTGGGGAGGCCCCCTTACAAAACGTTCTAGACACACCCCTGCTTATTAGTCTTAATAAAGTATTTCTGAGCCATTATAAAAATTTAAACTATTATAAAAAAAACTTTTGGCATTATTACCCATTATCTTTCATTTTTTTATTTAGAACATCAAGATGCTTTACAATTAACATAAAAAAGTGCATCTTTATTGAGCAGAGAGGAGACAACAGACCCATAGAAGACCTGATTTGATCTAATTTCAGAGATAAATAGAGCAGGCTGAATGCACCTAATAAATACAATTACTAACTTTGACTGAGGAAATTGTTTCAGATTTTTTTCTCCTTTGCTTCATTTGGTCTGATCCTGAAAATCTCCCTATGCTGGCCAAAGGACTGACACTGACAGATGCAACACCTTATTTAATATTTGAAATTGGGAGGACAAATTGATCTTCCCTGCATTTACTGTGGGTGGAAGAGGCAGATAATTTTTTAATGGATATTTACATACGGGGAATTTACAGAATAATTCTAATAAGGTGATGGTGGAAAAGTGGTAATATACGGGAGGTTATATCAGCAAAAATAAGACTTTACAGGTCAGATTAAATCTGTTGGTTAACCTTCACGGCTCAGGCATACCGGAGGCAGCTCCAACGAGCCAGCAGCCGTGGTAACCAGGCTCTTGCATTATCAAGCTGTGGCTTTGGTGAACTGGAGCAATGAAAGTCTGGGGCCACACCAGGCTTATAAAGCACTGGGAGAAACCCCTGAATAACCAAGTTAATAAAAACATAGCACATCAACAAAAGCTTCACAGATTCAGTTCATAATTCACATGACATTTCCCACATTAATTGATTAGGTGCTTTTCCACTATGGAACTTTTGTCTGTTGATTCGCTCCTCTCAGCTTACGTCTCTCAAAATCTTTGAGAGATGAGCTGACAAACATATCCTGGCCTGATCCTGACTACAACCAATCAGCATGACAGAACCGCAGCTCTTACCCAGCGATTCTACCGGGCCGTTTTAGTCTGTTCAGGGATTCCTGGCGCAGGGCTCTTCCCTCGGTCGCCGCTACTGAGAAAATCCTTGAGTTTCTTTTCCCGCTAACAGGTCACCTGGAGAATGTCGCAATTATCCGACGTCAGATAAGCTGCAGCTTCTCTTATCTCAGGCAGAGATTCTCAGCTCATTCTTACTGATCTGACGACAGGACGTGTTAAAAAAATTGCGCGGACTTTTGTTTTCTGTTGATCTCGCTGTGATTTCGGCAAATTCATGTAAAAAAACATCACGTCGTCCAGGTTAAAATGCGCCTTACTGATATTTGTACCGAGTCAAATACTAGCTCATTTGTTTCTGTAATGCCTTACATTGCTGCGTTACAGCAAAAAGTAATGCATTACAGTAATTAATTATTTATGTAACACATCACTTCCAACTCTGACTATTAGTAATTTGCTGAAATTAAGTGGGTCGTCTCATCTGATCTGACGTTGTAGTCGGATGAGCCCTGAGGACCGGGTAGCTCCAAAACGCCTCGGTCAGAAGGGTGGGGAGGCTCACCAAGAACTCTGGTCTAACGCGGTCTGAGTATCCGACAGCCGCCCCGCCGACACGGTCCTCCCCGAGTTCTAAAACAGCCCGGTCAGGTCTAGACCCACACATACCAGAAAGTTTTGGTAAAATTTCCCTTAAGTTAGATAGTGGAAACGTAACCAAAATTTTAATGGTTTTAGCCAAGTTACGCTTAGCAAACGTTACCCTCCATTAAATAACATCAGAGTTTGCTAGCTTGACAGGGAAGCTATTGTGCAAGACAGAGGGAGGAGGGGTGCACTCTTAAGCTTCACCAAAAACAATTTCACCACTTCTATGTAAAAAATAAAAATAAACTTACCTTGAATACAACGCAAAGAGCTAATTTGCTGACCGTGTCCACCAAATTACGTTGAGCGATAATGGCTGCCAGGCAGCGTGTGGTTGCGAGAAGAGCGAGCAGCACGACAGGCAAGGGTTGACCAGGGGAACAATGCAGGGGCGGTGTTCTGAGCATGCGCGAAACACCTTCCCGCGTTGCACCACTTACATATGAGAGTGGGCGGTACTTATTGGCAGATTTTGTATTAGTTGAACGGGTAAAAAACTACATTTTTTAGTTATCTCAACTTTATGGAAAAAATCTGTTAGCATAACATAGAATATTAAGTTGCAGAAACTAAAAGCAAATATTATTTATTACAGTGCAGGAATGTTCTATTGGAAGCTCTGCGGTCCCTTCTGGCAGGCCAATCAAGGCTACATCTAGAGGGGTTTCAAATCGGTTTTATTAGAATCAGGAACCGATGTATTCAAGTCCTTTATTTAGAAAAATAATGTATTTTCACCTTCTTAAACAGTGGACTACCAGTGTTGGGAACGTTACTTTAAAAAAGTAATTAGTTATATTTACTGATTACTTTGTCAAAAAAGTAACTCAGTTACTAACTGAGTTACAAGATCATAAAAGTAACTAATTACCAACAAAAATAACTACTTAGTTACTTTTTTCATTAAAGAATGCAAGAATTACTACAATAGTGAAATATAAATGACTAATGACTGGAACATAATAAAATGTATGTCCAAATGTTTTTATTAACCTGAATAATTTCAATAAATAAGCCCTTAACAGAAGGAACTACTAATAGGAACATTACACTAATCTAGACTATTAAAAGGTCACTGTGTGATATTTAACAAGACCCCAATCAGCTAAAATTTAAAATTGCAAATAGAAACACCTGTAAAGGTTCCCGAGCCTTTAAATGGTCTCTCGGTCCAGTTAAATTACAGAAATAAATGTAATTTTGCACAGTATTCTAATTTTTCCAGCTTCACATAATTGTGTGTTTTTAGCAGCATTTCTGTTGCTGGTAATCTAGTAACGGTTAAATAAATAAATAAAATCCTTTAAAATTACACTAGAAGAGGCACAAGCCTGATGGAGGACTTAAATGTACTAACGTGGGTCAGACCCAACCACAGAAGAGCTGAAGCTGGGTGGTAAACACACACAGGTAGTTCTAATAACACCTGAGCTCCATGTCGTTTGAGACTGATGCATCAGTGTTACAGCGGGACTAAAGACATGATCAGAAACAAGTTACAGCTCCTATAGGAAGGCAGAAGATCAGGATGTCTGAGCGGTGAACAGGTGAGCGGACCTTCGGGACGTCCCGCTGTCACGCCAAGAAGGGCACGGCTGCAGACCCGCAGATTCGTTGTTACAGGTGGGAATCTGCAGCAACGAATCTGCGGGGCTGCAGCCGTAGACTATTCATCATGTCTTCCTCGTTCTTCACGGGCCGTGATGCTCTTGGATGAAAACATCTACCTCTTTAGCTCCTGATCAGCTGATGACAGCTTCAACACACCGCGCTGCTTAACGCACGCATTTCCTTATCAGTAACAGAAATGACGTTTTGATAAAAGAAGATGTGGGCCGCTGCTGTAAAAAAAAAGTGAGGCGCGAACCGGAAAAGCTTCTGCCGATCACAATTCAACAACGGATTATGAAAGAATGGATAACGCTCGAAACACGCAGATTCTTCCTGATGTGAGAGGTGAGTCTCCACTTTGTTTTGGTTGTTTTGGCGTCGACATCATCCTAGCGCGCCGACACCTCTCTCTCCCTGGCTGCAGCTGAAGTGTGGCGGTCAGAAAGCCTGTTGCTCAACGTTCGACAAGGACATAGTAACGCACATCCTTCCGTCCCCAGTAACGGTAACGGCATTGCAACGGCGGGAAAAATAATTAATTAGATTATTCCGTTACCTATAAAAGAACGCCGTTAGAAACGCTGTTATACTTAAACGGCGTTACTCCCAACACTGTGGACTACTTTTTTTTACCGACATCCATTGTGGTGAGCACGTCACCTTGTTCGTTGTCCAGTAGCATGCAGAGATTATTTGAAAGACAACAATAGAAGCCCCCCCCCCCCCCCCCCCCCCCCCCCCCCCCCCCCCCC
>SSNQ01034046.1:10604-25720 GCA_006942095.1 Nothobranchius kuhntae
CCCCCCCCCCCCCCCCCCCCCCACACACACACACACACACGACCAAGAACAATCAATGGAGCCTTGCCACACTAATTAGTGTATTTATTTAGTCTGACTTGCCAGGCTAATTCTGTTCCGCTCTGAACTTGAGATTGTTTTCTACAGCTTCATCTCCTCACGCTTATAGACTGCTGCAACTTTTTCACTTTTCACTTGTCTGAGCAAAACTTCCCTGAACCGTTTACAAGTGGCTCAGAGTAGAGGCCGACCACTATATTGGCTGGCCAATATATTCAAATTTTCTATATCGCCATCGGACGAAATTATTTCTAAAAGCCTATAAAAAATAAATAAAAGTAAAAATCAGGCACCTGTGTGGCCAACTGCCGCCACTACTTGACTGAAGAAAGGACCCGAAGGACCCCAACACACAGTTTTTTTTTATGTTTTGAGTTGGTTTTATATTTGAAGTTCAATAAATATAAAGAGATTTATTGACTTGTTTCATTTATATTGCACACAGTGAGTGTTCCGTTGTCTTTCACAATCAATGTGCTGCTAAAACGTGTATATGTATTGGCCTAAATAATCTGCTTTAGATATCGGCCATCAGCAACAAAAACTCTTTAAAAATCAGTATCGGCATTGGCTTTAAAAAACCCATATCGGTCTGCCTCTAGTTCAGAGTGCCTTTGCTTAGCGTCTGATCAAGTCCTCCAAACACACCCATGTCAACCTGCTTCTCTTCCAACTTCATTGGCTGCCAGTCAACTTCAGGGTTCATTTCAACATCCTGGTTCTGGTCTTTAGGGCCTTACATGGACAAGCACCATCATACATTTGTGATTTTCTCAGTCCCTACACACCCAGCAGGTCCCTGAGGTCCAGTGACCAAATCCTACTTGTTGTGCAGCGCACCAGGCTAAAGACCAAATGTGACAGATCATTTGCTGCTGTGGCCCCCAGACTCTGGAACTCTCTCCCCCTGAGCCTGATATCAGTGGACTCAGTGGTCTCCTTTAAAAAGCAGCTGATGACTCACCTGTTAAAGCTTACTTTGGTGTGACTTCTGTTCACCCTCTTCTTCCTCAATAGCTTATTTTCATGCTGTTGTTTCAGTCAAATCTGTAAATATTTTGGGCTCTTTTTTCCCCCTTTTTATTGTTTATCTTTCTTTTTAGTTTAGCTTTTTTAACTATAAATTTTCGATTAAAATCCTTTTTTTTTTCAAAATTAGTTTTAAATGTTTTATTGTGTTTGAGAAGCACCTTGATAGATACAGTATCTTCTCTTCTTCTTCTTTAGAATCAGGTTCAGGTCTCTTCTTGTATCTTGTAGATCTGGTGAATACAATATTGACATTATTTTTTATTTCACTGATTGGGTCCCGGGCTGCATTATAGTGCCGTAGGTAGCTCTGTTGCCTCACAGGTTTAAATCCCTGTTGTGGCCTTTCTGCATGGAGTTGACATGTTCTCCCCATGCATATGTGGGTTTTCTCTGGGAGCTCCAGCTATCTCTCACAGACCAAAAACATGCATGTTAGGTTAACTGGCAACCCTCAGTTGTCCCTAAGTGTGTGAATGGTCGTGTGTTTGTCCCTGTGATGGACTGGCATCCTGTCCAGGGTGTCCCCCGCCTCTCACCCTATGACTGTCAGATGACTCCATTTGGCACTACTGAGGATAAAGCAGTCAGAATAAAGAGTGAGTGATTAGACATTTTAAGAAAACCATTGTTTTCTTTTAGAGGAAATAATCTATTTCTAAAATAGCTTAGCCATAACCCTACATATGAGCCTTTTATATATTTGAACATGCAAATTGGATCTGCTTCTACTCCTCCTCAGCTTGCCAGCTTCCCACTCTTCTTTTGCAGATGTTAAGGAACCTCATGCTGCTCCAACACAAGAGATAAATGTGTCAGTCAACACTGCTAAATGTGTATTTATTTATTTATTTTCTAGCAGGAGAGGAAACCCAGTGTTTAATTTGTCAACCAGAAGGTTCCAGAACATAGCAATGGTTCCATTTCAGCGGATTAGCACCTTTATTCTTGTCTTTACCTACATTCGCCTCCGCTGTGTGTGTGTGTGTGTGTGTGTGTGTGTGTGTGTGTGTGTGCACGTGTGTGCGTGTGTGTGTGTGTGTGTGTGTGTGTGTGTGTGTGTGTTCATTTAGGATGCCAAAAGGTAGAAAAGACAGTCTGTGAAAAAGTATGAACACCCTCTCTCAGTTATGATGTGTGTTAAAAAAAAAAAGCAGGTCCATTTGAGCTAATGAGTCTCATGATGAGTCAGTTTTGCCCGTCAGAGACGATGGTCAGAGACTGCATGTTTGAATTTGGTGGATTTTAGTCAAAAGGAATTTTTGTTCTATTGGAAGTTTTACCGTTTGTGTTCCTGTACAACCGGCCCAGATCATCACCGCAACTCCACAGTTTGTACACTGTGTTTGTGCTGATATGATAGCTTTATTTCCTCGTTTGTCTCCGTCACCCAAAGCACACAGATCTAGATCCATGCTATTGTTGCTCCTTTTGGAGAGAATAAAGATACTCTTGTGTTGATACTGCAAAACAACACAAGCGTGTTTGGTATTTTTCAAAATTTACTGCCTTGAAATTTCATTTAAATTACTAACAAAGAGATTCAAGTTCTTAGATGTGTGCTTTCTTGTGAAATACGAGTAGTTTTTGTAGTTTTTAGTCATACATGCTACTTTTTTGGCGTCCTCTGATGTTAAAAGCACATTGAATTGCCTCTGTGTTTGAAATGTGCTCTATAAATAAAGCTGCCTTGCCTTGCATAAAAGACCAAGACGTTTACCGACTATAAATGATGTGTTTTAAAAAATAAATAGTGACTATGTTTATTTGCTTTATACAGTTTGAGGTCTCAGAAGAAGTGCAAACTTAAAAAGAGACTAATCGAGTAATCACAGTTTGGAATGAGACAAAATAGTTGATAAAGAATTGAAAAACTGCCTCTTAGGTCTTGATTGGTCAAATTCAAGAATACCAATGAAATCTTTTAACAGATTTATTGGTTTTAGTGCTTTTTTTTCTGCAGGGATGCAAAACTGGATCTAATCTGTCAACAAATGTGATTAAAAAGTTAGAAACTGAACGGGTCATGGTGATGTTTACAAGTACAACACTGATGCATGTCCTGATGCTGTGCTTTTATAATCACTGACTTCAAGTTATGATTAAAAAGAACAAAATAACTGTATTAATCAGACATTTCAACAAAAAACCGCTAAACTAATAGACAAAGTCTTAATGAAAGAGCCTTGGACCATGACTGACAGACAGTTTCAAACTCGACACAGAACAATTACACCATTAACATCTAACCCTACACCGTGCCAGGTTTACAAAACGCTGTGCAGGTCTGGTGGATTCTTCTTTTACATCAATGTGACAAGAGGGAAAGATCTTATTGCCTTTCAAAAGGCTTTCAGTGTTGAAGTAAGTCTGACATTTTGTTGATTTTTTTAAAGGAGTATTTTCTACGCAACCAGGAACTGGAAATTTTATATAACCATCTTGAAAGAGTAACACAGTTTTTAAAACATTACATCTTTCTTCTTTTCATGTGGAACATGTAAGGGAACAGAAATGTATTAGAATAAAAAAAAAGTGCTGGAATAGAAAGCAGTGTTCATGAATAAATATGCAGCAACATCCTGTCTTGTCTTGGAATGTGAGCTCAAGTCCAACGTGGTGAAAATGTTTCACTGTGAGACTTCATACTTGAAGGACTTATACGGGGTGGGGTGCGATTAAATAAAAAGATCTTAAAGTGACGATGTGTATTTTCCCTGGCGATAGGGGGCAATACATACCTAAATTGTTGCAAGAAAGTGGTCTATTTGTATTCAAGCAAGACCATTCGGGTCAAAAATCCCTGGGAGAACCTCCAGCAAAATAATGAGCACATCAGACTCCCTTTCATCACTGGCAACGAGCAAAGAGGTAAATGTATAAAACAACAACGTTTATGGATGGCAAAGTTTTGTAACCATTTGTTACAGATCAGTAACTGGATTTTGTCCTTACGGGCTCCCGTAGAAGGAAACATGGCATGTAATATGGCGTTGCCTAGAGACTTGGACCCACTCTCATGTATTTTTATGACATAATCTAATTCATTTTCAACAACTGTTGATAGCTATTTCCAGAGATTAACAGTAAAAACTATACATCGTCTTATTAAGAATATTGGCTGTGAGGCAGAGAAGACATACCCACACTTTAATGAGTCTATCTCTGCAACCACAAGGTCTATTTGATTACTTTGGTCTCATCATCAAGGTAACCATTGTGGGATTTCTTGGGATGTGTAGATATTAGTATATACGTATTAATGATGAGATATAAATTAACATGGAACATTGTAAATGTTGTGCACTGAACTGAACACCAGGTGGGAGCAGAGCACTGCTAATATATATAGAGGTGAAGTGGAGAGTTCAATGGAAGTTCTGCTGAGGGTTACAAGATGAATGCTGCTTGTGTGCTTGTCTCTCCTTTTGTAATAAAGTTCATATGAACAAAGTCACTGCCTGCTTGCTTTCAATCAACTACAAAACATAACAGTAAATGTTTTGATTTTTTTCTTTCTTTTCTTAATGAACAGTGATTCATTTAAGTGTAGTTTTATTGTGTTTGGCACATTTACAAAAGGTTTATATGGTCTTGTAGCCCAGGCTTTGTAGTGTTTCAGAGGTGGAGCTTGATGATGTTTGTTGATCTTTAGGCCATAAATGCCCCAACTGCAGGACGCTCAGGCTCAAGCTGCAACTTTTTAACCTCTATCCATCCATTTTAAGCTGCTTATCCAGACTTGGATCATGGGGGCAGCAACCTAAGCAGAGAGGCCCAGACTTCTCTCTCCCCAGCCACTGGGGCCAGCTCTTCCAGGGGAATCTCAAGGTGTTCCCTAGCCAGCCAAGAAGCAATGTGTTTTGAGTAATCCCTTGGGTCTTCTCCCGGTTGGATGTGCCCGGAAAACCCCACCAGGATTTGTTCAGGATTCTGACCAGATGCATGAGCCACCTCAACTGGCTCTTCTGAATGTGGAGGAGCAGCAGATTTACACGGAGTCCCTCCCAAATGACTGAGCTTCTCTCACTATCTCTAAGGGAGAGCCTATCACCCTGCAGAGAAAACTCATTTCGGCGTCTTGTATCCGCGATCTCATTGTTTTGGTGACTATCCAAAGCTCGTAGCCATATGAGGGTATAGGAACGTAGATCGACGGGTAAATTGAGAACTTTGCCTTCCAGCTCAGCTCTTTACCACGACAGATCGGTAGCCTGCAGGCGCAGCACAATTCTTGCTCCATCTTTCCCTCACTCGCGAACAAAACCCCAAGATGCCTAAACTCCTCCAATTGAGGCAGGACATCCTCTCTCACCTGAAAAAGGCATTCTACCCTTTTCCAATTCAAGACCATGGCCTCGGATTTGGAGGATTCATTAATCATAATTAATGTGTTAAGTTCCCGTCCCTAGGATTTATTAATGTGAAAAATAATTTAAAAAAAAAGCTTGAAGTTTAGCATTTGATCCTCATTTCTGCAAGTAAAAAAGCTCCAAACATAAATTTATTCATGGCAGCTTTTTTGTATTGGTGAAGCTCTCAGATCTAGCAAGATGCTAATTGGTCCAATGGCAACATTCTAAACTAATTTTTCAAATAATCCATTGAATTCCCATTTGCGTAACTAAATTTTATTTATATAGCACTCATCACAGACAGAGAATCACAAAGTGCTTCACATAAATTAAAAAATCAGAAAGTCACAAAATCATTATGAACTTAAACAAAACAGAAATGAATTAAAATCAGAAAAACAAAGTCATATTTACTCAATTTAAAAAAAGATCAGGACATGTCTCGTTATTTATGAGATTTCAGTTTTGTGTCTGTCTCTGTGCCCAAACTTTCAGCAATAGATCAATAAGCCATATGGCCACTATAAAATTAAGCCATTTTTATTTACAAATCCCTCTTGTGGGCGTTCTAGATTAATTTATTAATGTGCGTTGTAGGATTTTGCGTATGACCTTCCATCAAATAACGTTTGTGCTACAGGAAGAAATCAGTTGTTTTCTGTGGGAGGGAGTTTCACATAATGTTCACTAGATGTCAGCAGAGAGCTAATGGACAAAATAAAACACTGAAATTCCGCTTTAAGAAAAGCTGGTATATGATGCATAATTGAGTTTTCATAAATTATAATCCATATTAGCATTTTTACCTTCAAAAGAAAGATAAAGAGTATTTCCTCTGCAAAATTTAATCAGAACTAAATAATCAGAAGCAGATTATTTGAGGACATCAATTACTATGCAAAACACAAATAACGATCATAATCTTCAAAGCAGCGGGTTCATCAGAATTCATAAATGCTCAGACACACTGCTGCTGCTGCTGCACCACAGCAAAAAGTTCTGTGTCACGCTGCAGCTGTTCTGTAATGAGAAAGATCCTCTCTGCAGTCACAACAGGTTGTTACATAATGAATTAGATTAATATGATCACATAAATATGCACAAATGTCCCATTTGCAGTCAGTTGGTAAATTACACCAATTTGGCTTGTGTAAATGTAAAAAATACAACACAAAAATGTCTTTTTAAAACGCTATGCATTCATTTAAAACCCCAGAGTACTAAAAGCAAAGTGAAGGCCTGGTTTGGAGGGCATTTTCATCTGTAATGCACGTAATAATAAAAATGATTATTGCAGTCTGTGTTATTAATGTGCTGGGAAGGAGCTGCAGAGCTGTAGGCAGTCTAAGAGCTTTCAAGCAGAAACACATTAACGTTTCATGCATATCTGAATGACATAAAATAATTCATACAATTTCACTTTTTTAAACTTCTGCTTATGCTCTCAAACAGCTGAGCTCTGGTAGAAGTCAGATTTTTATGTGATGATCATCCATCATCATTAGGACCACTGTAATCCTGACTGACAGAGACAGTCAACCGGGAATCAGCAGCTGTTGTTGTATGTGCATTTGAACCATCCAGCAGGAGATTGTCTCAATCTGAGGAAAACATATTCTATACAGGGCACGTTTCTAATAATCTTACACAAACTTCATTATAAAAATCACAGATTTAAAAATTGTTTACAATATGTATGACTTTTCTGTTTTTGCAGTCTGGTGGAAATTGGGCTTGTTTTAAAGTGTGGGAGTACAAAACATCTCACTGAGAAAAAAAAAAAGCTTTTTTGGCACAGAAATTGTTATTTTTATGTTTAAAAAGATTTCTCTATGTCAGCGTGCGTAAACACGACGTAGTTTTTATTTTTCAAACTAAAATCCTTTAAAATCTTGTAATTGTAGCATACGTCATATGATTAATATACCATTGCGTGCATAATCAGGTATCATAATGATCGTTGCGATTTTCTCCCTTCAATCCAGTCACTCCCTCCTCCCCCTCCTCATCTCAGGAGCAATTACGTGATGGGTGACGTTTCAGCCTGCGGAGGAGGGCTTTAGGCTGGGACCACTTGGGCCAAACACTGAACATTTCGGTTTCAGCACAGAAACAAGCGCGTTCGCGGCTGTGGAGCAGAAGGCGCAGCGTTTCTAGCTCCCATTGTGCCCTCCAAACCAAACTGAGCAGCTACGGAAACCGGCTTTGACCAAAACGGCGCTGAGGTGTGGGAGGAGTGTCCGAGTGGTACGCGCTGCGGGTTTATTAGAAAAAACAACAAGAACAGGAGGGGGCCTGGACGGATCTGGCCGATAACGGAAAATGAATCACAGTCAAGTTTTAATAATATGAGCCGCGTTTTGTTGCAGTTGGAGACCAACTATTGATGCGTCTGCGCCGATCGCTTTCCACACCAGCACGTCACGCGAACTTCTTTTGTTCGTGTCGCTCCCACTTTCCAGTCCGCACGTAGAAGAAGACTCCAGTCGCTCCAGAATAACCTCCCAGAATGAATTTCCAGTCGAGCGTCCCAGTGTCTGGTCTCTCGCAGCAGCCTCAACCGGCCATGCCCACTCCAGGCACGGTCCCTGCGCCCGTCCCCGTGCCCCAGTCCATCCCGTCCCAGTTCGGATCCGGATCGTCTGCGAGCTCGGGAGCCGGCCAATTCGGTTCGGGGACTGTTTCGGGTCAGGCTGCACAGTCCGGCCCAGCCGGCTCGCAGTTTGTTTTGTCCAACTCAGCGGCCATCAGAGCAGAGATCCATCGGTTCGAATCGGTCCACCCGAACATTTACGCGATCTACGACCTGATCGAGCGCATCGATGACCTGGCCCTGCAGAACCAGATCAGAGAGCACGTCATCTCCATTGAAGGTGAGTAACTGGGACCCATAACGGGCTTTTGTGCTTTTCATTCATTTAAGGGGGAAGGAGGAGATGGGTGGTTTTCTTTAAGGTGGGTGATGGGGCTCATTTCCTTCTTTTCCCATGCAGACTTGGGAACATTGTCAACAAACACTTGGATGATGGGGGTCGTGTTCAGGGATCGACCTGCACCCATCCACTGCAGTCTGACTCTCACTCAGAGCCAATCTCAATCAGTCCCATAAAAATCCCCTCTGCAGCCAAATTGGATTCACTTGTATCCTGATGCTGACCTGTGATGATGGAGGGGGGATTTTTCCAGACAGTGGAAAGCAGATGTGAAATCATGTGTTGGCTGAAAGTATTGATTGGGTTTAACATTGGAGAAGCAACTCTCACAGGGGAGATTTTAGATTCTCCATTAGAGACTGCATGATGTACAGCAATGGGTTTGTTATTGGAGCCTCTCTGTGACCATATTCTTCATCACACTGCACGTTAAAATGATGCAAAATGTCCAAAGAATGACAACAAACTGAGTCCAGACCTCCCTTTTATTTGAGCCGAGGAGCAGAGTTGTGTCAGCTGGAGAGGATGTAGATGTGTTAAATGATGGTAGCACTTTCTCATGTGTCATGCAGCTCCTTCCATCAGAAGTGGACTGCTCAGACTAACGAACAAAGCAGTTTTTTTTCTTCAGCTTTGTGCATCTGGAGACATTTGAAATCAACAGTCAGTGAAAAACAGCATTTGTCTTATTATGTTTCATGAATCTGGATGTGCATCGGTGGCACATGCACGTTTGTTTTGACATGCATTGAAAAATGGGGCATCTTTGCCATTAGCGTTTAAATCCGTTGGATCGTTTAGACAAAAACAAAGACGTAGCAGAGGTTTGTTGGTCGGAATTTACAATTTCAATCAGTTTTTGACAAAACTGAGATTTGTGAGTTCAAGATTTATCTATAGTAGAGCTGCACAACATTAGAAAACAATGCATTTGAATAGTGTTCATAATTATTGCCATGATGATCTGTTTGGATAAACCAATGGTTTCCTCACTTCTCTATTTGTGTTGTGTTGTCACGACTCTCACAACACTTTGTGTGTGTTGTGCTCATTAATCCAGGTGTGGGAATTGAGCACATCCATTAGATCAACATACAACTGCACTTTGAACCGTGTTATTTATCGTGATTGCTAGTTTCTCTCCCTTGAGGCTTGTTTTCTTTTTGTCTATTTAGAATTGACACTTTTCCCATAATGCTTACTGGCTTACAGCATCAGGGAAAAAAGTGTGAATTTGCTGCTTTAGATTAAAAATGAGACACAAATGTACAAAGTAAAGCACCCGAGCTAGTTAATGATTACTGAGTCATGTTTGAGGGAGGCTGGACTTTATTTTTCCAAACACGATGTGCTGGTGATGAAACGTGTCTCGATGTCTCCCACGTAGAAATGTTATTTTGCTTTTTAAACTGAGATTTTCAATATTTTTCATTCAGTTTGCAACCAGAAATCCTTCATGTCCGTTAAAATGTACAGTATTTAACATCTAACACAGATTATCACATTTGTAATATATTTGCTTCACATTCATTAATCAAAGAGGTGCATTTTTTAAATCTAATCATTAAAATAGGCGCACAAAGACATCTAATCCTTCTGATAAGAGCTGTCTGCAGTCTGGGCATAAATGAGAAGCTCCGGGTGGCTCTGAAGAGCTACGAGTGCAGACCTTGACTGACTTGTGTTCACCTGCACTATGCAACTGCAGATCTGCTCCTCTTCAATCTTGCATCATTGCAGAGTCTGTTGCTAAGGAAACAGTGGCTCGTGCATTTAGCTGAAGAAAGAGTGAATAGAAATTACACCCCCCTGAAAAACCAAATCCCTTCGGTACCAAGGTCTCCCTCTTGTTTTGTTGATTAATGAAACCTTTCTTTTGTCTCCGTGACACATCAGTCCTGTTCTTTTCCTCTCACGTTGCTCCTTTTGCAGCGGCGGATGTTTTGGGTGCTGGTTCTGTGAATCATGTCCTTTTCGAGCGTGCAGACGTAGCGCAGGAACAAGTGATAGTTTGGGTTTGATGTTCTGGCTTTTTCAAGAACCCTGTTTGTGAGAGCTGATTATATTTACTATGAGCTGTAAGAATCACCAGAACAAAATGGCAGCGCTAAAACAATAGGAGTAATACATGAGGAGTTTACTGCAAACACATTTAACAAGTTTTATTGCCAAACACGCTTTGGCTAAACATGGCTGCAGTCTTGTTCGCCAAATTGGGTTTTCCAGACCAAATACTTCCATGGATGTTGTCGAACGTATCTGTGTTGTATTTTGCAGAAGGAAGCAAAGTGGGATGACTTGTTTGAACCAGACTTTGACACAGGGTCATTCTGCCAGATGAGGTCAAAACATGAAGTGCAAACTGAGCATCCTGTTTTTGATGCACAAGCAATTTTATGGCAGCCAATTCACCAAAGTGCACCAAAGCCGTGTGTCCTGTGATGGTTGGGTTACTCACAACCTTGTAATGAAGGGATTTGATGCAAAATTATCATCATAAAGCTGTATTGTGATTTTAAATAATGTGGTCTGTTTAGTATAACTGGGTGTTATGGCTACTCAGAGGGCAAAACAAAAGGAAAGGAGAAAGGTTTTATTTTTTATAGAGTGAAGTTGAGAAGTCAAGATTAAAGTCAAAATTAGACATGCTCCACTTTTTTCTAACTAAGTAAAAATACTTGTATTTTTAGTATGAGTACGAGTACCACCTTTTTTCTAAGTTTACTGCCAAGTTTTTTTTTCCATTTTTATCAAACTACTTGAACTTGGCATCAGGTTGTTTTTAGACAATTTTCTTTTTAAATCAGTGTGTTTTTTTAAAAGTGCAATAGTTTATTAATGAGTAATATACACGTTTTATTCTTAAAAAAATATTTTATCCTTGAAATACTATTGTAATCTTTCTTTTAGCATTTTGACTCTTTTCTTGCAATATTTAGATTTTATTGTACTGCATTGTTTGTTTCCATTATAGCTCTACTTTGGTAACCCTTCTCTTCTTTAGCTAGTTTTCTCATTAAATTCCCCTTATTGTGTATCTTCAGCAGCTCCACTAGGAGCTGTGATACTGGAAGCATGGAGATTTATTCAAAGCATCATATTTTAATAAGTATCATATCTAAATGTGTTATTTCTGTGTTTTATTACAGAGTGAAGTTTGAAGTATTTTATTGAAAACATTCATGATTGCATGTATTATTAGTAGAGCATCAATTTTTGCTTCTGCACATCCTGATGTGTTGTTGTATACCCGTTAGGAAAGCCCATAGAGGTCAGAGATGAAGGAGATGCAAAGCTTTGAGTCCCCTCTGCCTTTTTAGCCTCAAGGTGGCATTGCACTTTCTCAGCAGCAATTTGTCATCTAAGGACTCAGTGTTGTGTGTATTTCTCTGGGATTTCTTTGTCGTTGTTATGGGGATTTCACCATTCTAATGTTATCTTGTATCTTGAGGAATAACTATATTTCATAAAGCTGCTAAAGCCAAAGCTGACATTCATATTTGCAGCTGATGGGCCAAAAGGCAGTCACCCAAATCCTCCTCTTCTCAAGAGGGGTGCTTAGGATTTCAAGAAAGAACTAATAGACGTGCACAATGGGACGCTGCGTGTTTGAATTGCAGTAGGGATGATACAGAGATACACAAAGCCTCAGAGCTCTCTTTGGTATTGTGTGACACCTAAGCGGCTCCCTGGTACTCACTGCAGCTCGTTTCCAAATGCAACACGAGCATCAGTGCAGAGAACGATGGTAATTCTTTGTTGCAAAGTTGATACCTTAGTCTCAAATTGCTCAAACATTTCATTGGCTGTAAACTTCGTTTAAGACTTATTTTAAAGAACATTGGTTCTGATTTACAGTCATGTCAGATTCATCTTGGGTTTGCGGAGGTGTGACACTCACTAGTCACCAGTTGGACTTGCGCAATTTAAATTGGAGTTGATGATTTAGGATGTAGGCCATCTGTTTCCGGTGAAAGCTGCAGCGATGTCTGGCAAGTGAAAACTGACATATAATGTGCTCATTATATTTGAAAACGACATCCGTGAATGTGCACCAGATAGATTTAGATGTATCAGTCAATACCCCCAGCTGTGCCTTTTTACACGTTGCGTCTGTGTAAATGACTGCTAACGTGGAATGCTGGTGTTTATAGAGCAGCTCAGTGTTTACTTGTTGTAGATCTGGTGCCTAAATAAAGCCTTTGGTAAACACATCTGTGAGTTGACTGAAAATCATTTCTTTATCCTCAAGTCTCATAAATGACAGAAATCAAACAGGAAATACTTGATATGGGTTTTTTGTTGGAATTCAATTATTGAGTTGAAATAATAAACGTGTGTACAAGCTAAAAGAGCTATGGATGTGTGTTGGTGTGTGTGTGTGTGTGTGTGTGTGTGTGTGTGTGTGTGTGTGTGTGTGTGTGTGTGTGTGTGTGTGTGTGTGTGTGTGTGTGTGTGTGTGTGTGTGTGTGTGCGTGTGTGTGTGTGTGTGTGTGTGTGTGTGTGTGTGAGACAAGCATCATAGACAATGTAGTGTACACAGAGATAATTCAGAACTGAGTTCCATAGCTACATCAATCAACCCATGGCCATTAATTTATATAATTCCTCAAATAAACGCTGGTTTTTAAACACCACCATCCCGAGTGGCTTCCTAAATGAACGTGCCACTGCCGTGCTTCTTGCAAGTTTCAGCCCCAGCTCCGACAGCACAGCCCTGATCAAAAGGGACTTGGGCAACCGATCACACCATTTACAATGTCATGCCCCTTCGTGTAATCCGTGCATGTGCATGCAAACTAGTTATATCTTATTTTGTTTTCATAGATTTTGATGGAATGTTGGTTCAGATTATTTGCATTTTGCTTCCAGTGACCTTGAAATTCTTATAGTTTTTGGGTGATTTGTCTGAAAGCCTTTTAATTTTTTCTTTTTGTAAATCAGCTATTTTTAGTCATTTGTGGTCCAAACATTTTTACAGTGTAAGAAGAGCTTTTTTTTTCAGTTCTTTTTACATGGAGCAAATGATAAATGGCCTGTATTTGATAGAGCACCTTCTAGGGTTCTTCAACCCCCCAAGGCGCTTTACAGCACAAACAGTAATTTACCCATGCACACACACGTTCACAGGCTTGTGTTGATGAGCTACAGTGTAGCCACAGTTGCTCTGGGGCGCACTAAGGGAATGAGGCTGCCGAGCACTGGCACCACACCGGTCCCTCTGACCACCACCAACAGGCAAAGTGGGTTAAGTGTCTTGCCCAAGGACACAACTAAGGTAAGAGAAGGGTTTCGAACCGGCTACCCTCCCGTTATGGGGCAGGCACTTAACTCCACTTCCACTGCCACAACAAAGACATATGAATTATTCTAGCATCAAAATGCATTTCATTGAAGGAGTGAACTAGTTTGCTATGAGAAATTAGCAAAGAGACTAATTTAAATTGTATTGTAGAACTAGTTTGCTATGAGAAATTAGCAAAGAGACTAATTTAAATTGTATTTTATGGTACTTTTTTCCAAGCACATACACAAATACACATTTTCTTTAAATAGCTAACCATTGTAAACTGTAATTTTAGTCCACCATTGTTGTTAAAAAAATCACCCAATTGGCCTGGAATGCATCTTGGGATATGGTGAGCTGTGAAGGATACATCGGACCCAGCCTTTAAATCGAGGGTAAAGAGGGCCAGATTTGTGGGTCACATTGGAAGGAGTTGTTAAATTTGGACAGCCATTGCCACAGCATTGTGATGTAATAGGGCTTCATAGGCAGCCGACGAAGTATGCAGCCCCTGAATTTGGCCAATGGCTAATGTCAGTATTTTTACACCAATGGGGCCGGCAGGACAAACCCATGTTTAATTTGATAATAAAGCTGAGTCTGATTCTGAAAAACGTGTTCTTTTAAAGAATTAGTATGTTAGCTTGGCATTTGCCAGAAATGTGCATTAGGAGTCTTTAAAAACGTTAATTAATCTTGAATTTTGAAGGACAAATAAAATTCTGTGTGTCTAAAATGTCACATCATTAAAGGTGAATTATGTAAAAATGACGGAAGAATTACTTTCCGCGGTCAAATTTGGTTACTGCAGCCCATTTTCTGAACACACTGGTGTATATATATGTATATACAGTTGTGGTCAGAAGTTTACATACACTTGTAAAAAATATAATATAATGGCTCTACTGAGTGTCCTGTTATTTCTAAAACTCTGATTTTTCTCTGATAGAGTGATTGGAACAGATACTTCTTTGTCACAAAAAACATTCATGAAGTTTGGTTCTTTAATGTCTTTATTATGGGTTAACAGAGAAAAGTGATCACATTTGCTGGGTCACAAATATACATACAGCAACATGAACTAGCAATTTTGGTGACTTAGGAACGTGTCAGTGAACTGAGCTTCATAGCATGGCCTCTTAACTTCTTGTGAGTGATTATGAGTGACTACAGCTGGTGACTTCTCTTAGGCCAGGTAAATAGGGCTCATTGGATACAAACGCCCACAAACGCTACAATGGGAAAGTCAAAGGAGCTCAGCATGGATCTGAAAAAGCAAATTATTGACTTGAACAAGTCAGGAAAGTCACTTGGGGCCATTTCAAAGCAGCTGCAGGTCCCAAGAGCAACAGTGCAAACAATTGTTTTTAAGTATAAGGTGCATGGCACTGTTTCATCACTGCCAAGATCAGGAAGAAAACGCAAGCTATCACCTGCTGCTGAGAGAAAATT
>SSNQ01034046.1:25730-41977 GCA_006942095.1 Nothobranchius kuhntae
AATTTTCTCTCAGCAGCAGGTGATAGCTTGCGTTTTCTTCCTGATCTTGGCAGTGATGAAACAGTGCCATGCACCTTATACTTAAAAACAATTGTTTGCACTGTTGCTCTTGGGACCTGCAGCTGCTTTGAAATGGCCCCAAGTGACTTTCCTGACTTGTTCAAGTCAATAATTTGCTTTTTCAGATCCATGCTGAGCTCCTTTGACTTTCCCATTGTAGCGTTTGTGGGCGTTTGTATCCAATGAGCCCTATTTACCTGGCCTAAGAGAAGTCACCAGCTGTAGTCACTCATAATCACTCACAAGAAGTTAAGAGGCCATGCTATGAAGCTCAGTTCACTGACACGTTCCTAAGTCACCAAAATTGCTAGTTCATGTTGCTGTATGTATATTTGTGACCCAGCAAATGTGATCACTTTTCTCTGTTAACCCATAATAAAGACATTAAAGAACCAAACTTCATGAATGTTTTTTGTGACAAAGAAGTATCTGTTCCAATCACTCTATCAGAGAAAAATCAGAGTTTTAGAAATAACAGGACACTCAGTAGAGCCATTATATTATATTTTTTACAAGTGTATGTAAACTTCTGACTACAACTGTATATATATATATGTGTGTGTGTGTGTGTGTGTGTATATATATATATATGTGTGTATATATATATATATATATATATATATACATGTGTGTGTGTGTGTGTGTGTGTGTATATCCATTCATCCATCCATTTTCATCCGCTTATCCAGAGTCGGGTCGCGGGGGCAGTAGCCTAAGGCAAGAGGCCCAGACTTCCCCCTCCCCAGCCACTTGGGCCAGCTCCTCCTGGGGAATCCCAAGGCATTCCCTGACCAGGTGAGAGACATAGTCCCTCCACCGTGTCCTGGGTCTACCTTTAGGTCTCCTCCCGGTTGGACGTGCCCAGAAAACTTCACCAGGGAGGCATCCAGGAGGAATCCTGATCAGATGCCCGAGCCATCCCAACTGGCGCAACACCTTTGTTTCTGCTCCGATTTTTCATGTGATGGACTTAAAGATCTAAAATTAATTCCAGATACACAATATTACCATTTCTCTCAAACATTGTTCACAAATCAGTCTAAATGTGTGATAGTGAGCACTTTTGCTTTGCTGAGATAATCCGTCCCACCTCACAGGTGTGCCACATCAAGATGCCGATCCGACATCATGAGTAGTGCACAGGTGTACCTTATACTGCCCACAATAAAAGGCCACCCTGGAATGTGCAGTTTTGTCTCACAGCAAAATGCCACAGATGCCACAAGTATTGAGGGAGCGTGCAATTGGCATGCTGACAGCAGGAATGTCAACCAGATCTGTTGCTCGTGCATTGAATGTTCATTTCTCCACCATAAGCCGTCTCCAAAGGCATTTCAGAGAATATGGCAGTACATCCAATCGGCCTCACAACCGCAGACGACGTGTAACCACACCAGCCCAGGACCTCCACATCCAGCAGGTTCACCTCCAAGATCGTCTAAGACCAGCCACTCAGACAGCTGCTGCAACAATTGGTTTGCATAACCAAACAATTTCTGCACAAACTGTCAGAAACCATCTCAGGGAAGCTCAACTGCATGCTTGTCGTCCTCATCAGGGTCTTGACCTGACTCCAGCTCATCGCCGTAACAGACTTGAGTGGGCAAATCCTCACATTCGATGGCGTCTGGCACATTGGAGAGATATTCTCTTCACGGATGAATCTCGGTTTACATTGTTCAGGGCAGATGGCAGACAGCGTGTGTGGCGTCGTGTGGGTGAGCGCTTTGCTGATGTCAGTGTTGTGGATCGAGGGGCCCATGGTAGTGGTGGGGTTTTGGTATGGGCAGGCATCTGTTATGGACGAAGAACACAGGTGCATTTTATTGATGGCATTTTGAATGCACAGAGATAGCGTGATGAGATCCTGAGGCCCATTGTTGTGCCGTACATCCATGAACATCATGTTTTAGCAAGATAATGCACGGCCCCATGTTGTAAGGATCTGTACACAATTCTTGGAAATGTCCCAGTTCTTGCATGGCCAGCATACTCACTGAACATGTCACCCATTGAGCATGTTTGGGATGTGCTTGACCGGCATATATGACAGCGTGTACCAGTTCCCACTAATATCCAACAACTTCGCACAGCCATTGAAGAGGAGTGGATCAACATTCCACAGGCGACAATTGACAATCTGATAAACTATGTGAAGAAGATGTGTTGCACTGCATGAGGCATATATATATAATGTATTTGTGTGTGCAGCGTTGTTTCCGACGCGTCGGGAGTAGATGAGCTGTGCCAGAGCGTTGTTTTCCAACTCCCGCAGTAAAACAAAGATTTCACCAAATTCTGACCTTTACCCTCTTCCCACCTTCCCCTTACCCCCATCCTAACCTTAACCCTCTTGCATGGGCGTCGCACCCGTGGGGGATGTGGGGGATTCAACACCCACACTTTTCTTATTGAGATCGTTCAACACCCACACTTTTCCAGCCGTTTTGCTCACCTCCACACCAGTCTGGTTTCTCGCACTACTCTGTTTGCCTCTTCTTCTTCCCCTCCCTCTTCTGTTTCTCCAAACAGGAGAGGGAGGGAAGAGCCTGACTGAATTCATTATTTTACATCTTGACATTAGCTGTACAAACTTTGAGTTTGATGAAGTGAAGAACAACAATTTGCAGAGGTTTATAAAAGGCGCAGCGCCAGGTTTTCATTTTTGTTTGGGCCACGGTAATTTTGGATGGAACTTAATAAGCTGTGACTTGAGTGAAGCAGGCAGGCTGCGTTAGAAAATTTCGTTTAAAAAGGCGTCATAAATTTTTTCCCCTGTCATTTTTATTTCTAAAATATGAAAAACTCCCAATTTAATTTTCATCCATTTTTTCATTTATAGGCACCAGAATGCATTACCTGCAATTCTAATATTTACCTCTCAACGTAGGACTCTTTCATAAGGGTACATGCACACCAGCAGTTTTTACGTTATTCGTGGGGCAAAGTCTCCCACATTTTTGAGGAAAAAAATCCATCTTCCAGTAAAAGCAAAGCATCCAGCTCACCTCTCCAAATGCGTAAAATGTGCATCACAGCCACTAGGCGCACCGCGTTCACCGTCAGCTACGTCAGCCCAGAAAAGAGCAGAGCAAATAGAGGCAGAATAGAGGATAATTCTGTCTGGATGTGGATGGAGATTACATTTTACAGCAGCCTGATCATCATTTAAATATGTAAACCATCACCTGGCTTCTAGTCCATGCTATCAGCATTATTTTAATTGGTGTGTGAGCGTTTGTATTTGCGTGTGTGTGTGTGTTTTCCACATCAAACACTGGTCTAACCAACCAGACCAGTAACATATTAATGTTACAATTAAACAATTTCACTTCTTGTAGGCTAGGAACATTTCACCTGCCGTGGCCCAACCGCTTCTGCTCCACATAAACTTTGTGCGTAATCAAATGTCTCTACAGGTGCTTTCTGAGCTGAAGAGGCTATTCTGCCTCAGTCTGGATGCGTCATGCATCTCCATATTAGAGATGGGAACAAGCGCTGTTCAGCCAAAGTTTCATAATCAGAGAACATTTTTCCAAGTGACACATCCCTCAGAGAGACCGGGTATCCAGACCGTTTCAGTGGGAGGAAATCTTAACGCATGCGCCGTGGTTCTGCGCTGCGCTCCCCTCTAGATCTTCAGCTCAATGTCCACCGTGTGCGCTCCGAGCCGTGCTGAGCACAGTGTCCAGTATAAAGCTCTGATGTTCTGATGGGAATCATTTCTTGATTGATTTAGTTACCTCCGCGATGTGCGTAATGATTAAAATGTCAGCTCATCTGTGTGCGCATCAGTGTGCGTCGGGGTAATTCTTTTAAAACAACCAACATCCTTGAGTTTATCCGTCAAAATAAACAGTCAAATGGAAATATCTGTAACCTGCCATTTAACTGTTTTGCCTTCTTGTGAAGATTGTTGCAAAGAGAAACAATTACACTTGATTAACCCCAGAGCCATGCGCACTGCGCTGTACTGACTGTAAATGAGGGGGAAACGATTTAATTGGATCCTTTTCTTTTCAACATGGTTTAATGTAAAGTTTCATTCAGTTCAAACTTTAGTTACACCAATCTAACGAGACAGAGCCTGGATTTGCATTCTGAACAGTTTAAACATGTTTAAAACGGAGACATGCGTGACGCGTCTAAAATTCGCACCTGCTCCGCTATTATGGAAATTAAATTAACAAGATGAATAACTTGAAATTATTTTAGGCACAGACAACATCCCCTACACTTTTGAAAATCTTGCAACGCGCCTGCCCACTTGTGCATGCAAAACTTTGTTTCTAGTCGTAACGTTCTTCTCCAACACGATTAACAGGAACTTTAGAATGAGAAGCAGGGCTAAGGTTAGGGTTAGGGCTAGGGATGAGGGTGAGGGGAAGGTTAAATAGCAAGAGGTTAGAGGGGAAATGTTGGTGAAATGTGCGTTTTACCGCTGGCGTTGGAAGCCACCACTCTGGCACAGCACGTCAGGAGCCGAATCGCTGTGCCAGAACGGTGGTTTCCGAACAAACGCTTGGTCACCCAGCGTGATTTTTCAACGCTTCGGGTATGAGAATACGTCTCAAAATTGTTTTTGTTTTAAAGGAGAAAAACTGACAACTCCCTAGCTGGTTGAAAAGACAATCAGTTTCAATGTAACCTTGTGACTTTAAACTGTTTTGTGATTATTTCACTGTAAAATTCTTGCATATCATGTCTTCAAGAGATGCATAATTTTCTAGAAAGAAAATATAATAAGCGTTACTTTGAATGGACCTTAAAGTCAGGAAAACCAAGTTTTATGACAACAACATCAACAACAAATACAACAACAAAAAACAAGTGTGTGATTTTGATCTATTAAATAACTTTTAGCTTTCAATCATCTGATCAAATTTGCTCTTGTTCAAGAACCTCTTCACTCATAATAAGGGTATGTGTGAGTAATGAAAAAAAATGTTATCAATGGAGCTCTGACACCACGATTCACCATGGCAACAAGTGAAGAATGTGTGGTACCTCCATTTTAATCCATTGGAGTTAATATAAAAGTGTTATTTTTAAACATGTGCACAGCTGCAACCTGACAGAGACTAAACGCAAGTTAGGATAATAATCTAGATCGTACATGACACAGTGTGTATTAGACAGGCACATTCTTATGGGGAGAAAAACGTTATAAAAGATTTTTGCGTGTGTATCTAGATTTGTGTGTGTGTAACTCAGGGGTGCCCAATCCTGGTCCGCGAGGCCGGTATCCAGCATGTTTTAGTTTTAATTCTGTTTCAACACACCTGATTTCAATCAGCAGATGATTAACAGGCTTCTGCAGAGCCTGATGAGATGCTGCACAGGTGATTCAACATGTTAATCAAGTGTGTAGGAGCAGAAAAACCACAAAACCTGCTGGATACCAGCCCTCCAGGACCAGGATTGGTTATCCCTAGTGTAACTAAAGATTTATGTGTGTGTAACTCTTGATTTGTAACTTGTGTTTACATTTTCGTGTGTAACTTCAGCTCCTACACATACAAATAATTGAATACACACACACAAATTACCTGGTACACACGGACAAAACTACATTACACACAGATCAGTTTACAAGTACAAAAATCCTTTTGAGACTATTTTCTCACCTGACTGATTTGTGCGTACTTGGTGCGTTTGAATGCTGGGTGAAAGCTGGGAAATTTGAATTTCCTTTGTAATTAGTCTAAACTTGTGTTGACGGGACAAATATGTTTTTCTGTGGGAAAATGTAGTATCTCAGGATCCTTTAGTTATAAAGGATAAACCTACATTTAATGTTTAATAATCTAAAACTGTTTATTTAGACATATGCGTTTGTGAGCCATGAAAATGTAGTCAAAGGTTTAAAAGAAATGACTAATAAATGGCAGAGTAATTCTCTGACTGGAAAAAGCAGGCTTCAAACCGGGAGAAGGCACAAGAAGATGGTGCAGCATCCTCAGAAGTAAGTAAAAGTAAATCCAGCATGCTTTGAAGTCAGGTTATTATGAGACAGCTTTTAGACCATTTAAGATGTTTTATAGGTCTGAAAGATTGACACACTGTCCCCAGACAAGGAAGTGGCTCTTGGGACAGTTTATGTGTGCACAATAATGAAAACTATTTAAATGAAAACTAATGATGGGTGTTTTGACCCCTCCAGGCACAGATTTATGGTGGTTCTTTCCTCCTGAAGAAAGGATTTGAAGTTCGCTGAACTTACAGCCATTTTCCCTCTGTTTTTCTCTGTTTCTGGTTCGATGACGTTACTTTTGTGAAGCGCATTTGTACTCCTGGACTTATTTTCACACTAAACCTAAAATAGCATTTCCCCCCGTTCGAAAATAAGCAAGTTCTAGGTATCAAAATATGTCTTTAAAACTCACGGACATCATTTGTGAAATCCATGGCACATAACAAGTGGAATTAGAAAAGAGTGTTTTAGCACCATTGACTTGCATTCATTTGTTCATTCTTCCGAGGTCAAAAAGTAGATGGGTGTGACTTAGGCGCCCTATGACTCCGTACCAACTTCTTGTGCCTTCTCTCTTTTTGAACCCTGCTTTTTCCACGCAGAGAACCACTCTGCCATTTATTAGTCATTTCTTATAACCCTTTCACTACGTTTTCATGGCTCACAAATGCATATGTCTAAATAAAACAATTTTAGATGATTAAAAATTAAATGTTGGTCTATCTTTTACAACTACAGGATCCTGATATACTATATTTTTCTACAGAAAAACATTTGTCCCATCAACACAAGTTTAAACTAAATCCAAAGGAAATTTGGATTTCCCAGCTTCCACCCAGCATTCAAACACACCATGTACGCACAAATCAGTCAGGTGTGAAAATAGTCTCTTTTTTGTACTTGTAAACTGATGTGTGTGTAATGTAGTTTTGTCCGTGTGTACCAGGTAATTTGTGTGTGCATTCTCAATGATTTGTATGTGTAAAAACTGAAGTTACACACGAAAATGTAAACACAAGTTACAAATCAAGAGTTACACACACACAAATCTAGATACACTCACACAAATCCAGACACACACGCAAAATTTTAGATACACACGCACAGATCTTTTGAAACGTTTTTCTCCCCATACATTCTGACTAGTTTCTGGTCATTTTGATGATGTTTCAATCAAATATATTTTAAACATCTTTTGATCATTTAAAAACATCAGCATGAGTAAATATTTCAATAAAAATGTCACGACATATCACTCTGCAGGTTATAATAAAAACACTTACGATATATTTTATATTAGAAACATTAATGTCATTATCATAAGAGGTAAATTACTGAGTTGTAATTTGAACAGTGGAATTAGATGCATTATATAAACTTTATTTTAGGCAAACATATGGATTAACCAGACACTAATGACAAAGATTTGTAACAGCAGTCCTTTAATTAATATATAACTAGAATTTAAAGCTTATGGGAAAGTATCCTATTGCATACAGATATTTAATTCAATAAATTTAGTTAAGGAAATTAGTAGAATAAATCTTTCTTTCTTTCTTTCTTTCTTTCTTTCTTTCTTTCTTTCTTTCTTTCTTTCTTTCTTTCTTTCTTTCTTTCTTTCTTTCTTTCTTTCTTTCTTTCTTTCTTTTTTTCTTTCTTTCTTTCTTTCTTTCT
This sequence comes from Nothobranchius kuhntae, assembly GCA_006942095.1. Classification (NCBI taxonomy): domain Eukaryota; kingdom Metazoa; phylum Chordata; class Actinopteri; order Cyprinodontiformes; family Nothobranchiidae; genus Nothobranchius; species Nothobranchius kuhntae. Next base: position 33,439 of record SSNQ01034046.1, read on the forward strand.
TTTTTTCTTTCTTTCTTTCTTTCTTTCTTTCTTTCTTTCTTTCTTTCTTTCTTTTTTTTTTTTTTAGCAAAATTAGGGTCTGTTCCCATAGTAATGGTTTAAGGCAACACTAAACATTTTCCTCCCTCTCCGTTTTATTGGTTGAAAATGGAATCACAACTGTTGTGAACACCCTTGCTTCAGCCTGCTTTAGCTAGCGCTAACAGCAAGCTAATGCTATCATGACCCAATGGATACTAAAATAAGCCACTAAATAAAACGATCCACACTGTTGGACAACAAATTGTTTTGCTTACTAGTCCAGTTGCAACAAAGCCAGGTCAGTATCAGTTTGTGATTTCATAGCCTCCTTTAGCTTGCTCAAACGACAGGCCCCGGCAATGTTCAGTGTGGTTTTAGCTTTTTGCTTTGCCTCTGAAGTTGTTACTCTTTTACTTTTACTTCCAGGATCTGCCATTATGCCAACAAAACTGTTAAAATTTCTTGTTTTTCATGTGCTTTTTTATTGACGGCCAGCATGCTGTAAAAGCTAAGTGCTAGCCTTTATGTTAGCTACTGGCAGAGTAAACAGCTAAGGCCCCCTACCCCTATAGTGCACCTACTCATCCCACAAAACTGTTAGGTGTGATTTCTGGTCAGCACAAGTATTTACACAATCCCTGTAACCTAATTTTAAAGGAATAGCTTAAAGGGACTTTAAGGACTTTTGAATTTTTATGCTCGTGATTGCCCCCTCAGGCCAAAAGCGTAATGGCAGCTTCAATAGTAGGCTCGTGCACGAGGCGCGCATGCTGTACGTGCACACTCCTTAACAAAAATAACAGCTGAGATAGTCCCTTGTGTGTGTGTGGCCCGGAGGACAGAGGACAGGAGAACATGCAGCTAATTAATTAAATAATATGGTTCTGTACCTTTCTCTTCAGCACAGCTGACAAAGGTTTATGATGGGTCAGTCCTCCTGCATGCTCAGATCATTCCCTTCCCTTGCTTGAAAAATTGTTCCAAAATGAAAGTTGAACCCACATCTTTTTTATCTGTGAATTCAGTGCCATTCGGTGAGTATCAAATAAAAATTTGGGCGTCTTACTGTAAAAAAAATATACCATTAATGTAAAAAAAAAAAACAACTCTAAACTATGTTCACATCCAGAATCGAACCTGGGTCTTCTGCATGAGAGTCAGACATCTTACAAGGTGAGCTACACACCAGTGATATATATCCTGGATAACACCTGAAACAACGTCAAATCAAAGAACAGTTCGGAGCGAAAATGGCTATTTTGTTTCTAATTTGCAGGAAATATCTAGAAGAAAATAGCTAAGGGTTCTCAGAAATGTAGCTAGCTTTGTCACTAGGCGTTAGGAACAGCGACAAAGTGGCGCTATCTCACTCTCTGCTGCTAAAGCTACGGATAGCAAATGCTACGGGCAAGGGCGTCAGTTTGTTTTCAGAATTGCTGGGGACACTAACCATACACTTGAGTGGGGTTTAAAAATTGCTGGGGACAATATAGGCTAGCACAGGGGTCGGCGGCTCTGTAGCCGCATGCGGCTCTTCCATCCATCTGATGCGGCTCTCTGTGCTCTTAAAATAATGAATTGATATTTAAATAAAAAGCTTTATATTTTACTGCATCAATTTTACATCTGTATGCTAATTCTAAATGTAAAGATTGTCTGCGTAAACCTGAACAGTTCCGACCCGGTCTTACTGTGAGACCGGGTTGACGCGTCACGCTTGTGCGTAATCATATGCGCCTCCTGAGCTGGAGGATATCAGATTCTGGGATTCTCTTCAGACGGCTCCTGGATGCGTCGCCACATTGGAGACAGGAACAAGCACTATTCAGCCAAAGTTTCATAATCAGGGAACATTTTCTAAGTGACAAGTCTCTGAGAGACCGGGTTTGGAAAACTCTCGCTTCAGTGGGAGGAACCTTCTCACATGCGCTCTGGTTCTGAGAGCCTGGATTTGTATTCTGAACAGTCTAAACATGTTTTTAAAAGAAACGTATGACAAAAGTGGTACCTGCTCAGCAAAACCACCAACAGGGTGAAAAATATCAAAATATTCTAGCAGAGACGGGCTACAACTTCTGGATCATCTTTATATAAATCGTTTTATTGATTATCGTCTTATGAAAGATAACTTTGACGTACACGAGCGACCAGGCGCGTTGCAAGATTTTCAAAAGTGTGGAAGATGTTGTCTGTGCCTAAAATAAGTTCATGTTATTCATCTTGTTAGTTTAATTTCCATAATAGCGGAGCAGGTGCGAATTTTAGACGCGTCACGCATGTCTCCGTTTTAAACATGTTTAAACTGTTCAGAATACAAATCCAGGCTCTGTCTCATTAGATTGGTGTAACTAAAGTTTGTACTGAATGAAACTTTACATTAAACCATGTTGAAAAGAAAAGGATCCGATTAAATCATTTCCCCTCATTTACAGTCACGACGTACAGCGCAGTGCGCGTGGCTCTGGGGTTAATAAAGTTTAGTTGTTTCTCTTTGCAACAATCTTCACAAGAAGGCAAAACAGTTAAATGGCAGGTTACAAATATTTCCATTTGACTGTATTTTGATGGATAAACTCAAGGATGCTGGCTGTTTTGAAAGAATTACCCCGACGCACACTGATGCGCATGGATGAGCTTGGAAAAATGTTCTTTTTATGAAATTATGAAACTTTGGCTGAACAGCGCTTGTTCCCGTCTCTAATATGGAGACGCATGACGCATCCAGTCTGAGGCAGAATAGCAGCGCAGAAAGCTCCTGTAGAGACATTTGATTACGCACAAAGTTTATGTGGAGCAGAAGCGGTCGGGCCACGGCAGGTGAAATGTTCCTAGCCTACATGAAGTGAAACTGTTTAATTGTAACATTAATATGTTACTGGACACGCTGGTCTGGTTGGTTAGACCAGTGTTGGAAGTGGAAAACACACACACACACACACACACACACACACACACACACACACACACACACACACACACACACACACACACACACACACACACACACACACACACACACACACACACACACACACACACACACACACACCAATTAAAATAATGCTGATAGCATGGACTAGAAGACAGGTGATGGTTTTATTTAAATGATGATCAGGCTGCTGTAAAATGTAATCTCCATCCACATCCAGACAGAATGATCCTCTATTCTATTTGCTCTGCTCTTGTCTGCGCTGATGTAGCTGACGGTGCACGCGGCGCGCCTAACGGCTGATGCACATTTTACGCATTTGGAGAGATGGGCTGGATGCTTTGTTTTTACTGGAAGATGGTCCACTTAACGCACGGGTGTAGACTACATATTAATGACAAATGAATGAAAATTAAATTGGGAGTTTTTACTTCATATTTTATAAATAAAAATGACGGGGGAACACATTCATGACGTATTTTTAAACGAAATTTTCTAGCGCGACCTGCCTGCTTCACTTAAGTCACTGCTTATTAAGGTCCGTCCAAAATTACCGTGGCCCACCCAAAAATGAAAACCTGGCGCCGTGCCTGTTATAAACCTCTGCAAATTGTTGTTCTTCACGTTATCAAACTCAGACTTTGTACAGCTAATGTCAAGATGTAAAATTATGAATTCAGTCGAGCTCTTCCGTCCCTCCCTCTCCTGCTCTCCTGGAAACCCGACATTGGCTGTCAGAAGCGGAGGGGAAGAAGGAGATGAGGCAAACCGAGTGAGTGCGACGTAAAGAAACCAGACTGGTGTGGAGGTGAGGAAACAGCTGGAAAAGTGTGGGTGTTGAATCCCCCACGGGTGCGATGTCCATGCGAGCGACCGGTAGCTGCTGCTGTCACCTGGTTGTGAGCAGCTCTCTGCTGTCTGAGGGTAGACCCCGCCCACAACGCCGCGGCTGCTGCGGTGTTTTCTTTACTGTGGGAAACGGGTAATAATGGCTCTTTGATGGGAACAGGTTGCCGACCCCTGGTAAAAGATCTGAGCTCGTAAAACAAAAATCCTCATCAGCAGGCTTTTTTGAAAGTGCGGGGGACACAGCTGCCAATCACAAATTTTGCCGGGGACATGTCCCCGGCGTCCCCGGTTAAAATGACGCCTATGGCTACGGGCTATGCCTGAGCGTGAACGCGCATGAAGCAGCCTGCTCGACCCGAGCAGCTCTCGTTTTCTGTGATTTTACATAAAAACAGGCAATCACAGTAAAAATGCCAGGGCTCATTCTACAGGACCAGGGCATTGCAGGAGAATGTATGAAGAATAGATTTATTATTTCTATACATGTTTTGGCTGTCAAACTTCCATAATGCCCCTTTAAAGTGTTAAAAGCTCTTTAGTGTTGCTTTAACACTTGGGTTTTGTGGCTTTAATGAACACATTTAACATGAATGTTGAGCATTTCTTCAAAAGTTTAACGACCCATTTATGAACTTGGGAAGAAACCAGAGCAGCTTTTTAAACTTTATTTCAATTTTTGTGAAACTTCCTGCACAAACAGAGCAGACGGGATATTTGAACTGGAGTTGGTTGTCAACAATAAAAGGGATGCAAAGATCCGACTTTAAAGTGATTTTAAAGTTTCTTTATGTAGTGTTCTGCTCCGGAGAGCACAGCCACAAAAATCAGCCTATTGTCTTTATGTTGACTTTGATGAATTAAAAGCATTTGTTCATCTTTTGTTGTTGCAGATGGTCGTACGGACATGGTCTAGATTGAGTACAGGCTGCAGGTCATTTCGATTGGAGAGCAGTTTTCTGTCAAGTTTGATAAATTATTTGCATTATCTTTACTTATTTATTCAAATTTAGACAATGGGAGTTTGTGAATGAAAAAGAAATGGCTGGAACTGATTGTTATGAGCTCACTTTAAATGATGAATGTTCCTGAGCAAATTAGGGGTGCAGAAACATTTGCCCAAACAGCTGAAACATTTAACGGAATAAAAGCCAAACTAAGATACAACTTAAATAGAATTGGGAATGTGTGCGAATCAGCCAAGGAAAGTCTGACTTTCATCATTTTTGAAATACTTTCATTTACACATCTAATAGAAAATACTCACCAGGATTGAATAATTTTATTGAATGAAAATCGGATCCAGGCTCTGTCTCCTGTCTCTAAGGTCCATACGGTCTGGTCACTCCTTCTTTCAGACCCACAAACTTGGTGATGCATTAAATTCATAAGATTTCCTAAGTAAGTCGCACAAAAAAAGAAAGATGAAGCTGAAGCTACTTCTGGTTTAATCTGAAGAAAGGATCAGATCTCCTGTAACTTCACGTTACAGGACCACAACCACGCTGTGCATAACAAATGCTAACATGCTACCTGAGACAGGCTTCTCGCTCTCAGGAAAAGTCTCTGGAGATGTGTCTATACTCCTCGTTTCATACACAATATCAGAATCCAGTGAAGTTCATTTTAACACTGCACCTGACTCTTGACCGCAGGTCAGCAGACATGAGCTGAGCTGCAAACAGAGTCAGAGTGGCCGTCTGGGGGGTCCTCGGGGTCAGGGGGCCATTTCTGCATCGCCCCGTTGTCCTCTCTCTGCTGTTACACCACAGCGTTGGCTCATTAAGTGTGACGCTATCTCCCTCAGCAGAATGTCCTTTATTGTGTCTATGAACAAAGGAGCTCTATCTCCCTCTTTCTCTCTCGCTCTCCTGTTGATGGGCAGCTGGGATTTCTTTTTTTTTTTTCACCGATGTTCTGAATGCAGAGGAGCAGGGAAAAGCCGGTTCGGAAAAAGTACTCATCCTAATCTTTTGTAAACTGGAAGGAGTTTCTCCTCTGTCATTCTCTGCCATTGTTAGTTCTGATCCTGTGTTTCATTGAAGGGCAATACCATTGCAAATGTGTGCCAAGTTAATTTTGTTTTCATTTTTCCCCCTGAACAAAGTGGCCTTATTATGTTTTAGAGTGAAAGAGTTGAGATTTGTTTCCTCCTTCAGTTCTGCAACGCTGCTCCTGCCTTTTTGGGGGGGGGGGGTTCATCTGCAGGCCACCGATCTGGTGACATGAGTTCTTTATCCCCAAATGAATAACAACAACAAATTATATTCAAGATGACTATTTTAAATGATGAAATTGATTCAGAAAAGGAAAAAGAAATTGCTGCAAAACTTATTTTTGGTCCAAATTCGTAATTTTTTATTTTTTTCTTGGATCATTGTGTTTGCACTTTGCTTTGGACAAAATTATCTAATCTGTGCTGTAGAACATTTTATTTTTTAATTACTTTGTGTTTATTTTATTGTTTATCAAGAAATTATTTTTCTGCAATCAATTATTGCTGATTATTTGGACATCAGGGCAGTTGGTGCATTGCTATTAATAAAATTTATTGGTGAACGTAGTAGTTTTGGCTTGCCTTTAGCACCCTCTAGTGTCCATATGTGGAACCGAAAGCAAAACCGTCCTTCTCGATGTGAGTTTTTCTTTTTAATACCTTATTCTAACACCTGAAATGTTTCCCCAGCATTTCTTAGTATCTATAGGAGTTATCCATCACTAAAGTAAACAAATAAGCTGTGTTCATGATCTAAAACATGCAGGAAACATGCTGGAACCGGACCGCAGCTCAATATTTTTCTAAATTGCAACAGACTGGGCCGGCACACTGAAGTTGCAAGTGAAATATTCTGGCCACAGGGGGCGATTGGGGCTGGGTGGCCTTTCATTAACCATTTAAAGGGTCATTTTAGCACAGACTGGCTCAAGAAAATGATCTAGAAATGTGAAAAAAGTTGCAACGTATCCCTTTAATGCAATATTTTTCTTATATTTATAGATTATTTGTTAGCCATTTTCTATTGTTTAGTTTCCTGCATCACACATGAGTTCCATTTTTTGTTGTTTATTGTGTGAAATCAGTGGCTGCTGGTTATATAAAAACCATGTAATCAGTCTTGTTCTTTGATCAATCCACAAAACGACTTTAATAAAGCAGACAAATAGCATAATCTGGATCCTACATCTAAGGTTAAATGCCTGTGTGATATTTAAAAACAGCCTTCCAATATTATTTTGATTTGTTTGAAAGCTGCGATTCTGACTGATTTAACCTTGCATAGGCTACTCTTTTCTTTCCTTTCTCCAGTTTGTGCATGAGCCATGTCCTATATTGGAAGTGCTCATGTTTCCTGCCAGTGGGGTAGGGCTGGAAGCAGATGGCTGCTGACAGAGGAAGGGTTTTGGGAAGCAGTGAGTGAGCAACAGATGGAAAGGCGCATATGCCTCCAAGTCCCCTCAGCTTGCCAGCAGTCCCGTGACTAACTGTGGGAAGATTCTGCCCTCATCCAGGTTGAGGATGGAGAGAGGATCATGGAGGAAGAGTGGAGTGTCCCCCAGAATAGAAACGGTTCTCTGAGATTATTTTAAATCAGGATTTTCAGCTGTGGGAGAATTCTGATCCCCTTTAATATGAGATCAAACTGGACCACAGGTCCTTTTTTTGTAAATGCACCATGTCAGCAAATGCAGATCAGACTCAGCGATCTTTGTTTTGACTATCATGTGCTTTAGTGAGAGACTCCGTGCCCCTCCTCCAGGGAAAGCAGTACTTTTACAGAAAGAAAGTGTTTAAGAAAAACAATGTGGCTCACAGTTTGCGAGCCCTCGATGCTGCAGAGGATGACAGGGTTGCTATTATAACCTTTCTCCTGGAGATTCATGAAATTGGGAACATGCAAGCTATTTAAAGGTCACAAGGCAGTGGAAAATCAGTGTGATTCTCCAAAAATATCAGATTTTCCGTATTTCTTCTAGGACAGTTACTTGCAGCATTTTACTAGATTTCCTGTGAATCTTATACAACAAAATGTTGTAAAAGTTCTTTAAAATGAAAATCATAGATAGTGAAAACGAAGCATGACCTCCTCACATGTTCTTTACTACTCTGTGGACTAAACAAAAGTCACATGGTGTCTTTGTAAAGTTTGTAGTAAAAGTGCATGAAGCAGTGTGAATTTTGCTCTCTCACACATGGCTGTAAATAGAAAAGCCCGATCAACTATATCACCCGCTCTCTGTTTATTTTCACTCAGCTGACAATAGCTTTCCTGTGGTTAGTCTTCTTGTCAGTTCGGCTTGTTGAACATGCACCAGCTGAGCGTTATCACTCAGGTCCTACATTCCTTTTGGAGGTGTCACTGTTTTGATGGTGTTTCGACGTGTCCTTTGGCCCTGTGCACCCTATTTGCAAAGAACTCACTCAGGGAACAAGCCAAGCATTTCTCCTCTCATATTTTATTGGGTTGCCTTCGGGGAAAACAAGGCTGTGATTGTAAAGTTGGAGGCACACAGTTGGTTTTGATAAAATGTAAAAAAAAAAAACAGTTTGAATCCACGCTAGAGCATCTGTTAGTCAGCTTAAGTCTGGATCAGCAGTTATATTTTGGTCAGTTGTTTTGTGAATCACGTCTAAATTCAGAGGATGGGGTTTGTTTGAAGTGAGGTTTCATTCTATGGGAATAACCGGGGCGGAAGTGTGACGTGACCCCCCCCCACCCCCCACCCCCACCACCACCACCACAC